>CM020188.1:14556748-14660296 GCA_009805545.1 Oryza longistaminata | reverse complement strand
AAATATGTAACAGATCATGACTTGGGTATTACGTTTCCATGTATATTACGGAACGGCCTAAAGTCCTGGTTTGGTAATATTGTAAAGTAGATTTAGGAAACCGATACTGTGTTGGTTAAGGTTTCTATCTTGTAATCCTGCCCCCCCCCCCATACTATATAAGGTGGGCACGAGGCCCTCTAGGGGGCATGAGACAGCTAGATCGTCAGATCTAATACACCCGGCGGATTCAAATCCCCAAACAGGAGTAAGGTATTACCTCTCATTGAGAGGGCCTGAACCTGTCTAAATCCTTTGTCTCCACATCCATCCACTTTTAGGTCTCGTGCGCTACCCCCTTTTATTATTGCCGAATTCATGTTTTGACAACCGGCAACACCGTCGACCTCTCGCCGCCGCGTCTGCTCGGTGAGAACCGTCACCTCCTCCCCTTTCCGTTTTTCCCCTTCCCGTACTCCGTTGCACCATCGCTGCGCCGTTGGCCGTCGCCGGCGTGCCGCCTGGCTCGGGTGCTTCCCCTTCCCAGCCGTGCTTGTGCGCCGTGAGCCGCCCTCATGGTGTACCGAGCGGCTGCCAAGTGGGACCCGCCCATGGACCCCCTATCTTGACCGTTTGAACTCGGAATCGACCCGTTCAAATCTCTAATTTCTCATAAAAATGAGTAGAACCCATTTATGTGCTTTATTGCTTCTGTTCATATGGTTTTTATTAGCCTTTTTGTATTTCTTTGCGTTGGTCGTGTAGATCCTGCCGTTCCGGAAGATCAGCTCTTCATCGCCGTTGACGCCGAAGACTTTGTGAGCGATCAAGGCAAGTCATATCTACCTTGAACATGTTGAATCCCATATTGTGAAAATTATGTTGTTTTACTTATATTGCATTGCTTTATAAATTATACCGTTCATTATTAATATTGTTTTATTAGTTATTCCTATGCTCTTTGTTATGGCCATGTTATTGATTTGATATCCATGATCATTGTGAACCCTAGTAAAATTATAACTTGACTAGTCTGGTACCCTACATGATGGACTGACTAGTTGCTTTAGGTAAATGCTTAGTCATGCTTAGTTCCAACCTAGAACTTTTGGTTAAACTAGACTTTGGTGGTTAACAACTAAAATTTGATTAGTTATGGACTATTGACTGGTTTGTCAATAGATGGGTGATAAAAAGATTTGTGCAACTAAAATATATTTTTGGGCTGGGCTTGGGGTGCAAGCTAGTTACTTTGGTAGTCGCACCCCGGCTAATATAAGGACCGGTCTTCGGGCCTCTGTTGCAAGGCATCTTCGTGCAACCACAAGTCTTAGTTGGGTAAGGCCTGACTGGAAGTTTAGATCTTCTCAAAACAGAGACCATTGGTTGGAGGGTGTGGGGCCAGGATTAAGGCCGTTTTTTTCACCCGGCGCAAGGGGGGGCATGTCTCGTCCCGGGGATCCGGCAACCTTTACCTTGTCGGGGACCGGCGGGCGGCGAAACCTCAGCGGGTTCTCCTGTTTTTGGTAGACCCAGATGGATAGTCTTGTCACGACCTCTATCCGAGTACCGTGGTGGTACCCGGCGCGTGGCAACGCATGTTGAGGTTGTGTCTTGTGGGTAAAGTTGTACACCTCTGATAAGAGTTAAAAACTATTCGAATAGCCAGCGCCCTCGGTTATGGGCAAGCTAAGCAATGTACCCAAAGTTAGTTTTGTTTATAAAACCTTGGGAGGGTGAAATCATGATGGTGTAGTCATGTGGAGATTAGCCTGGGTTAAGGCAGGTTCGCAGGCTCATGCGACCTTGATGATATTAAAATATTGGCTTAGAATAGGATCGTGTTTTAAAATGAGCTTTAACTTGATTAAAATGTTTAAATTATGGCTTTATGCAAAATAAACGCTATTAGGCCATTTCCTTGTTTTCCTACGCATATTTGTTGCATTTCCGGTGTGACTTGCTGAGTATGGTAGTGGTACTCACTCTTGCTCACAAAAATAATCCAGAGGATGGACCTGAGGAAGGTGAAGGCTTTGATCTCTAGTTCGCTCTGCCGTCGAGTGCCTGTGGCTGCTGTTGTTCCGTAGTCTTCCGTTGTTTTATTGTTTATCTTTGAGTGTGAGGGCCTAAGTCGCCCATGTAATAAAGTACTCCTTTACGTTTCCGCAAGTGTGGCATGTAATAATCAACAATGTCTATGTGTACCTCGCCTCCTGGGAGAGGATTAATGCACTGAGCGTTTGGAAATGGTGTATATTTCCGGGCGTGACAGTGACTGTTGGGTTCTCGGGCGGTGGAAATGAACTGCTGCCAGATGCACCACTGGTATGAGCTCCATCGGTCTGCTCTTCGCGGCCACTGGCGTCGTTGGAGTCACGGGGATCGTTCTTGTCTTCACCATCTGGACGAGGATAGGTAGAAATAAGAGAAAGGAGAAAAACAGATGGCTCGGAAACTTATCTTTCTTATAAATTTAAGTGCAATTATCTTAATCTTGATTAAAACACTTAAAAGGAAGCAAACAACTCCTAATTAAGCAGTCATACCACAAAAACATGATATCGACCGCCGACTAACCCACAAGCAACAAACCTAAACACAGAAACTAGCAAGTACCCAAAACTAAGAAAACGATAAGGCTAAAGGCGGCGACTCTGAAGCTTGGAGTGGCGCTTGCGATTGGAGAACAGGTCTGACATCTAAGAGGACAGAGGGATAGGAACCAACACATGCTCAAAACCAAATTAAATAAAGCAACAAATGACTCAAGTAACTCGCCGAGCATGATGATTTTTATGTGTGGAACATTTTTCATGAACCCAGACAAAGATACTAATGCAACTGACTAAACGATAAATTAATGCACAAAATAGATGCATAGCTATAATACACAATAAAATTGCCCATCGAACCTAGACACGACTTAGTGCGTATCACCTAACAAATTCCCGACTGACTGTCGAATAAACTCGAAATAAACTTTCACTAAAACCCTAGACTGCCTCTAGCCGAGAAATAAATTAAATAGCGATCAAGATTTTTCCCACAAATCAAAAGAACAAACCCCAAATTTACCCAAAACCAAATCCAAGTGCAAAAGGCATATGCAGATGAAAAGGTTTAAGAGGGCTCTTATGGTTTCCATTTGGCTTGTCCTACGGTCAAGGTCGGCTTGATACCAACTTGTCACGCCCAGAAATTCACGACCCAGAATTTCTAAGCTTAATGTGCATTGAACCCCTGTCCAGGACCAGCCAGGGTACACAAACGACAATTGTTGACATACAGATCCACGTCTTACAAAATTGTAAAGGATTACAAATGCAGCGGAAAAGATAAAAAGGAGCTAAGCCTGAAGACTTGACTCCTGCAGCGGGCGACTCCATTCCACAGGCATCCTTGACGGCAGCGGCGAAACCAACTTCTTCGAGACATCTTCAACTGAGAAGGACTTCAACTCTGGTGTGGGGGAAAAGAGAGCAAGACTGAGTACTACCCACTGTACTCAGCAAGTCATACCGGAAGAGGAGGTATGATGCATGATATATCCAAGGGAGGCTAAAGGTTCTTTTGCATAAAGCTAGCATTTAAAAGCGGTAGTTGAAAGCAGTAAAACAGTTGCAGTAATTAATCAATATTAACCAATCACTGCTCAACGCTACACCACGTTGAGACAGGCCCAAACCCCCACCTGAACTAACCAGTTCCATTAGCTAACTAGGGTGAGACTAATCACGGTGAATCTGGTTGACTGCCCATAACCGCGGGCACGGCTATTCGAATAGTTTTACTCTGATCAGAGGTGTACAACTGTATCCACAAGACACAGCCCCACGACAATGTTCCCGTGCGCCGACATGCCACCATGACATACCGGAAAGAGGCCGGTCCCCAGCACCACTCCTTAGGGTTCGCCCCCGTCCCCAGCAGGCAACGGGCAGCCCCCCTTTCGTGCCGCGGTGAATCCGAAGACGATCAACCAGACACCCCGGCCGACCCAACTCCATCACGCCACCCTCGCCTGGGTACGTCGGCTAGAGGAAAGCTACACTAACAGCCCAGCCGTTGCCCACACTGGCTTGTGGTAAGTGCGATAAATTCTTCCAGGGCATCCCGCGAACCGGTCCTTAATCGCCATGGCACGACTAACAAAACCATGCACCCACAGCCCACCATGTAGTGTATTTTAATTAACCAACACCATTACGGTGGCACTAAACCAAAGCTATACCAATAATCAAGTCTATGCTTTAATGTGATCCCCCTTTGTGCACTAGTTGAACTAAGCATGGCTAAGCATTTCCTTAACCAACATCTAGTCATTTTAATACCCAAGTTATCAATGGCATAAGGTAAACAATATATGGCCGAGTAGTAGGACCCATCCCACATGATATTGTAAAAAAATGCAACATTTAATAGAAATGCGGGACATTTGTAAATTGGATACAATATGATCGATTGTAATGCATGACTTGCCTTGCTCTCGCACTGATGAGACCACAGCAACGTCTTCGAGAAACCGCGAATCGACGAAACGGCCGAAATCTACGCGACAAACAAAGCACACAAGCAAAACATGCTATAAGACTACCGAAACAGGAAAAAAACCATTTTAATGGATTCTATACATTTTTATGAATTTACTGAGACTTGAATGAACTTAATCGGAGCTCGGATGAATTAGTTATGATTTTTAGAAGATTCTTTGTGTTTTTATATAAAAGAAAACCCTTAATCAATTTATTGCGCAATAACTCATCCCAGGGCTGACGTCAGCGAGGGGGGGCGGCGCCGACAAGTGGGACCCACGGGTCAGAGGCACAAGGGAGAGGGAGGGGTACTGGCAGGCGGACCCCACCGGCCGCGGCTCGAGAGAGAGAGGGAGGGGCGCCGGCACGTGGGCCCACCGGCAGAGGCACAAGGCGGGAGGGCGCGGCTGGTGGCTCGGCTCGGCTTCAAAGCCGGCCGGCCAAGCATGGCGACGACGGCGGCACGCGCGGTCGCCGGCGACGGCAACCGGCGGCGCGGACGGCGACGACAGACAGCGCGAAAAGCGGCGGCGGCGGCCGAAGACGACGGTGCACACGCGGAGGACGGGGCGCACACGGGAGAAGGGAAAGAGGAAGGAGGGGGAGTTTGTCACCGAGGTTGGCCGGCGCGAGAGGAGACGACGACGACGACGAGCGACGGAGACACGGACGGGCGGACGATCTCCGGGACCTCCTAGGGAACACAATGGGAGGGATTAGAGGGAGAGGGGTGGTCTACGGCGGGCGGAAACCATGGCCGAAGGCGGCGGCAATGGTGGTACTCACCGGCGCGCGGGGAGAAGCGGGCCCCGACGGTGGATTTGGCCGGGCGGTGGCGGACGCGACGGCTCACGGGATGGTGAACGCGGCGGCGTCGACGGTGAGGCTCGGCGCGGCGGCTAGCGACGGCTAGTGGCGGCCGAGGGGCGGCGCAGTGGGTGAACGGCGCGGGAGCAAAGGAGGGCACGGGAAGCTCGGCGAAAGCGAAAAACGAGAGAGGGGGACACGGGAAACGTTTTATAGGCGGAGGGGGAGGCGGACGTGGCCGGGGAGGCTCCCGATTTCGTCGGCAACGTGGGAGGTGGAGAGAGAGAGTGGGAAGGGGATTCGAAATTCGAATCCCCCCTTGTGGGCGCGCGGCGCGGGTGGGAAGGCGAGGGCAGCGTTGCGGGCGAGTGGCGCGGGAAGTGCGGGCGGCGGAGTGGGCACGGGATGCGGAGAAAGCGGCGGCGTGGGTGGCGGTTTCGGCGGCGGCGGTTTAGGAGGGAGGCTGCCGGCTGGAGGAGGAAGACGGGGCCGACAGGTGGGCCCCACCTATCGGTGACCCGGAGAGAGGAGGAAGGGAGTGGGCCGGCCCAGTAAGGAGGGAGGCGAGTTGGGCCGGCGGCCCAAATGAGAAAAAGAGGGAAAAGAAAAAGGAGGGAAAAAAAGGAAAATGAATTCCTGGGATTAATATATTGCACATTGCTTATTTTAATTGGTTAAAATTATTTCCAGGGCTCTGAAAATTCCACTAAAAATCTTGTTAGCATATTTTGACATGTAGAATCCAAGAAAAATTCCACATGCCGATTATGATTATTATTTGCATTTATTAATTAGGGATTCATCTCTAGGTTAAATTAAATAATTTCTTCGGACGATTTATTTTATGGATTTTAAAGAAAGGAGGGGAACTTCAGGGCGTGACAACGGGGTTAGCCGATTGAGCCGAATCCGACATTATGACACAGCATATGTTGTCGGTTTAGGTTGACGTGCTTCATGATGATTGCCACCCATGGATAGAGTCCTGAGAAGGCAACTGTATCTATTAATTAGGATATTTTATGTAATTTCCTTAGAGATATGTTTGGGCAAAAGTCTGCTGCAAAGACTTATGGTATCTTAGAGTTTGTTAGAGACAAGAGTCGTGTCCGATATGGACATATTTTGCAATTCTCGGGTATAAATAGACCCGAGCCCCATGTAATCAAACTAACACACGTTCAATACAATCTCGGCGCATCGCCACCCTTTTATTTTCGTTTTGTTTCGACGAGTTCTTGCTTTCAGGTTGAGCTGCATCGGTTTCGATCTTCAACAAGAGGTAAAACTTGTTATGGTGGCTTGCGTTCTCGGGATTAGTGCTTCCATCTTCATGATACTCTAATCTTATTTATGTAATTCGTCGAGTTATCATATATCTTATATAATCTCCGGCAATATCGCTATCTAACCTACAATTGGCTAACATTTGTTACTAGAAGGCAGCCGATTAGGTTAAATACCGATGTTGACTTAGATTATATAGGATATCTACCACTCTATGACATATCCGACGACTTGATTGTCTAGATATTGTCCTTCTTTTCATACTTATAGCTGCATCAGTTGAGTTTGATCTTATGAGTCGTGATTAGAATCTTAATCTCTAGCCTGTCATTGGTTGCTGATTAGGGTAGTATCGGGGTTTCAGCCGATCTTATCTGATTTAACTACATTTATCCTACATGCTTCTTTGACATGTTAAATTTGCCCTTTATGTTAAGATCTTGTTGCATTTAAGTATATTAGGCTTTTTGTTTGATATATTCTACTCGCTTTAATATCCTAATATAGAGTAGTATCGGAGTATTAGCCTATACATGCTAGATCTATCTGATCGGCTATGCTATGAACACATATAATCTCATTATTAGTATATATTTCGATCTAAGTGATTTTACTATCTCGGCATGACGACCAATCTATCCCAATCACTTGATTTAAGTATATATCGATCTAAGGATTATATATTGTTAATATCTGCAGCCGATCAAGTAGATTTAGTTCTTTGTTATTTCTTAATGACTGTCGATCGATGCAAATATGACGTCGGCTCAAGGATAAATGATATGTCATCGGCACTTAACCGATCGGCTATCGTTTATGGATTTAACCACGGTTTTCTTTGTCTTAGTTTCTTGTTGATTGCAGGGTCAAATCAACTGGCACGCTCACACACCCAAAGGCAAGTTTTGGACCTGCACTGGAGTTAAGCAGATCTCCTAGGCCTCGTGTTTTTACATCAACAATTATAAAAGTAATTTGTAAGTTTTCATCATAATATAATCATGTGAGATCTTGTTGTAAAGATTTAATTGCAACGAACACAATGGTGTAATCGGATTGTAGACCGGATAAGTAATTTGAGAGAAAATTTTATAAGAAGGGAAAAAAGACATGGATGCCTAACATTCTGATGCTTCTCTCAAATTCTAAACTCTGATGCTTCTCAACTAAATCGGATGGCCGCGCCAGGTATCACTGCGTAAGACCAGATCAAGAGGCCTCTCGTTATAGATTTTACGTTTTCTTCTATAAAAGGCAAAATATGGATGGATGCTATTATTCTATATTTTTTAATAAAAGAGATAAATGTGTTTCAAATCTACAGTCCATTTGGTTGTTAACGGTCGTTAAGTGCAAACTTTAGGTATCAATTCATGCATAAAAGATATCAAATATATTATCAAAACTTAATCGTAGTAGTTTACTACTAATCACTTCCAATAGTTTTAGTAAATATATGTATGCAGGTCATTTAATGAGAAAATACACTAGTCATGCGATGAAAATGACCCTCCAACCAATCATGCACGAGTACCAGGATTAGAGGGCCCACCTGACAAACGAAACCGACTTAAAGTGGGGCCAAACCATCCTAACCACCATAAGGGCCCACCAATCAGTCTCCTAGTCAAAAGAGAAGACTAGGAGGTGGAGCCCAGGGGTCGCCCGAACCCCTGGTTCAGCCGAACCGCCTCTGGCGCATCTCATCCTAGCCTTCCATGTCTAGGTCCCAAATGGCTTTCCAATGATGGTTATGCCCGATTCTCGGCCTGGATAACTGTTACAACCGTCATATAGAGGCCATAAAAGGAGGAGCTCATGCACCTTCAACACACACAACTTGAGCTCAACTAGAGTATAGCTCACTTGTAATTTAATATTTAGTACGTTGGCTTAGTAGAGAGTGAAGGGAAGCTCTGGAAGGAATTCTCCGAAATATCAAAGTCCCTCCAAGAATTTCACGGAGGAGTGCCGGAGTGTTGACATTCTTTCAACGGAGTTTCGAAGAAAGTCAGGATTGTCAGCCATCTTCTCTCGCTTGTACCTCGGTGGATGGTTCTTTTGTCAAAGTAAGTGTTCGAGTTTCTTTATGTTCTTTAATTAGTTTATTTTAGAGAATTATATTCTCATCGGTGCGGGTTTGTCGCTTAGTGTGCAATTTAGTGCTCTAGTACTAGGACTCTGGATAAAGAAGGAACTTCCTTTTTGAGTTAATGCAAGCTGTTGGGTGTTGAGTCAATCAGTGTAGAAAAACAAGGGTTAATTGAATCCATGCCACTACAAATGTGTCAAATCAGAAAAATGCCACTACAAATTCGTGATATCCACTTGGTGCCACTGAAATTTTGTAAAATTATAATCATTTCTTCGCCGTTCACTTTTCTGTCATCCTCGTAAGATCCACATCCCTTCCCCATCCGCTGCCGTGCCCTCCTCCTCCGGCGTAGGCTAGAGAGACGAAGACGAGCAGGATGCGCGGCGAGCGAGCGGCCGTACCGGCGAGCGGTGGGACCAGCGAGCGGCGGGATTCCTGACATGTGGGGCACATGTGGGTCCCATACTGACTCAGCCGTCACGTAGGATAAAATCGGGGTCAAAACCATTGAGGGACCTAAATTGAACGGCTCTGTGAGTTGAGGTACTTCGCATACCTGGTGTGGTTCGGGGATGATTTTGTAACTGGATGACAAGTTGAGGGACCTTCGGTGGACTTTTTCCTTTCATCACCGGGCGGCAGTCCAACGGCCGGAAAAACCAGAGAGAGAGAGAGAGAGAGAGAGAGGAGGAAAAACAAAAACAAATCAAAACCCTAACACATCCCAGCGGCCTCCTCCGCCATGCCATCGCCGCCGCCGCCGCCGCAGCCGTCGCCGCCGGCGCTGCCGATCTCGGAGCACGAGGACGAGATCATGGCTGCGGTGGAGGCGAACCCAGTGGTGGTGGTGATCGGTGAGACCGGCTCGGGGAAGAGCACCCAGCTCTCCCAGATACTCCACCGCCGCGGCTACACCCGCCGTGGCGCCATAGCCGTCACCCAGCCCCGTCGCGTCGCCGCCGTCTCGGTTTCCAGGTAACCCGACTCCGTGCTTCGCTTGTCTTCCCCCACGGTGGCACGGTCGCACCTGCGCGCGGTCGTTGTTATCTGCTACCTGGGAGTTTAGTACAACTTCCCCCTTTCTATTCATGTTGTTATTTTCAAATGTTGGTTTCCTTTTAGCTCAGGGTACATTCTTACTGGGTTCGTGTGGGTCTGGTTATGCCTGAAAAGCTCTCAGATGTGTTGGATTTTGGCCATTAGCACTTAAGGGATACGAAAATTGCAGATTCATCTTGAAATTTAGAATCTTGATGGTGGAGATACGAGAACATCGTTTGTAAAAACTGCAGCTGCTTTCTGGATAGCCAAGCCATTTATTTTAATTTAGAAGTGTTTTAAGGGGAGAAAACTTAAGAACCTGCTTGTTAAGAAATTTTGAAGTGGTTCTTCCTGGCGAGCAGCACTATGTTTACAGCATATGCATATTTATACATGTACAGAGAAGAATAGTTTTCCAGTGTAGTCTTGTGCTATGCCTATATTCAAGTGTGGAAAATGTTTTTTAGGATGCCATTATGAATGCTGGCAATCTGAATATTTGCAGGAGAGTAGCACAGGAGCTCAGTGTTCCCCTTGGTGATGAAGTTGGTTATGCCATCCGATTTGAAGATAGAACTTCAGAGAAAACCTGCATAAAGTAAGCCTCAGAGGGTGTTTATGTGACTTGAATTTCTTCTTGAACAATATGCGAACTCATTCTATTTTCGGATATGCAGGTACCTGACAGATGGTGTTCTTCTGCGTGAAAGCCTTTCAGACCCTGAGTTGAAGCAGTATTCAGTAATTATTCTGGATGAAGCTCACGAGCGCAGTTTAAACACGTATGCGTTTTATATGTTCAACTGATCTATAAGAGTTTGAATTAAAGTTTAGCACTTTATCAAGTTTGCTGCTTACTCTTCAGTTATTCCACACCCATTTCTTGTTGTTTGAATTGAAAACTTGTGATTTGAAAACAAAATAAGATAATTACCGGGAATGGGTCATACACTACATTTAGTTATAGTAATATGTTAAACTTTTGTTGCTTATACACTACATAGATTTACCCAAGATTGATCGCATGCCTGTTGAACTTTTGTTGCTTATGTGTCCGGTTTTTGGAACAGTGAACAAAACAGTGCTGGGAAGCCATTCTGTGTGCCATGAAACTGGGAGTCAACATAAATGTATTGGTTATATGGTCTTCCTGTACCTATTTTATATAAATCAACTTAGCTTTGCCTTTTCTTCTGATGCGTTCTTTCTCTACTGCTAGGAATTAGTACCTATACGATATTTTCACTCACAAGTAATGTAGACATCTAGTATGTGTTCTCAAAATTGACTTTGATATAATCAGTAGTTCTCTATATTAGATGTTTACCTGGACAACTTTGAATGGGAGGGCCTCGGATCGCAAATGCCTAGTAACTATTTACTAACTGTAGGATGCAACTTTTACTGTGGTTTTCGTTCTCCATATTTTGCCCATATTTATTATAATTGGTTCTCAGATGCTTCAATTTTAAGCTAGCAATTGTATTTTTAAAGTGATCGATAGTCAGTACTAACTTTTTCTTGTTTGGTATCGGCCACGACCGCTGGATTTTGTTGCTATTTGTTGAAAGCTTTAGTAGCGTTCTGATATTTGTTTGTTTACAGTGATATTCTTCTAGGTTTAATGAAACGATTAATTAAGGATCGAGCTTCAGATTTGAAAGTTCTGATCACTTCTGCTACTCTTGATGGTTTGAAAGTGTCAAAGTTCTTCTCTGGATGTCCTGTGTTGAATATCCCTGGAACCTTATTCCCTGTGGAGAAGTTTTACAGCACAGAACGTCCAACGAATTATATAGAATCTTCTCTGAGAACCGCTATAGGTAATTATCATTTTCTTTATGTGGCTATATTTTAAACCTTGACAATGACATGCGAATATTGTTGGTGCATCTCTATTAAGTCACTATGTGTTATTTCACTACTGGAATACATCAATCATTGTCATAACAGATAAGCTATGTAACAAATGTCATGGATGGTTTTGATATGTGCCCATGAATGGGCTAGCATTATAGTGGCAAGAAGGTAACTAGGCCAGTTTCCCTTGAATCTCTCTTACAGTATTCGTCCTGTTATGGTCAAGTTGGATGGACAAATAATGTAAAAAAAAAAAAAATGAAATAAGTGCTGGACCTGCTACACCTATGAATAACCTCTTTAAAACTCTGGCGAATTTGGGATGTGTCTGTATCTGATGGCTCTTATTTATGTTAAGTACACTCCGCACTGGTTTTACTAACATTATAAAACATCATTTTAAAAAACTACTTTTTTTAAAGCCATATCTTGGGATACCATCATGGTTGTTAAGGCGCCCCTAAGGCGGTAAGGCGCTGCCTCCGCTTTACGGGAAAAACTAGAGAAAGGGCAAAATCAAGGGGATAAACCAATCCTGGAGAAGGAGCGGCAGCAGGGGAAGGGGGAGGAATGAAAATAGCTGACCTACGTGGTTGTCGCTGTCGTCCCCGACCACTGGCAAAGCCAGATCCACCTCCCTCGATGCCCAGCACCACCTGATGATGAGGAGCGGTGGCGGCAGGGGAAGAGGGAGGACCAGAGGGGATGGACGCGACGGCTGCGGAGAGGTCTTGCCATCGGCGGCAGTGGAGCGGAGGCAAGTAGGTGGCGCCGATGGGATTGAGGATGGGGACGGGGACGGGGATGGGGATGGATAGATAAATATCTGTCACCATCTTCCATTTTAGTCCTTGGACTCTAGATATTACGAAGAAGTCCTTCATTTCCTATTTTCATCTTCCATTTTAATCCTTGGACTCTAGATATTACGAAAAAGTCTTTCATTTCCTATTTTTCTATCTGTATAAGGCGTTGCCTCGCCTTATGCCTTACTGCCTAAGGTGTAAGGCGTGCTGGGTCCTCGCCTTACGCCTTACCGCCTTAACAATACCATGATTTTTTTAACGAAATACACATATTAGTGTCAGAGGAGTATGTCTGCTGACATATGATTTATATTCATGCTGGAAAAATCAAATTTTTTATTATTTGAAAATAATAACAATATATTTTGTTAAACTTTTGGGCCATGGTGTTTCATATTTGCTTAACTATTTGATATCTATACTCCTTTAAAAGAAGACAATGGTGGTGGCAGTGAATCTGCCACCCACCAACTCTGTTGTATTTTTTTACCAACTACTCCTTTGTGTACTTTAATTTTATAAAACAGTACTTCTATATATTGTTAATATCTTATTTCATCCCTAGAATTTATGTTTACCATGCAAAGACATCCACAGGGAATCAGGGATGATATTGTTCCAAAAATCTTACAATTAACTTGTTCCAAACAGTGTTAGCACATGTATAATTCATTTTTATCCATAGCAAATCACAGGTATTTAGCTAGTGTTTCTAACAGTTCCAAACATTCTTTTTCTTCAACAGATATTCATGTTAAGGAATCCCCTGGTGATGTCTTAATATTCATGACAGGAAAGGTTAGCAGAATATATTTTTTTTTTTCATGCTTGAGCTTGATGTTTCTGAAACTTTTAAGGATATTTTTTTTGTTCTATTTGACACTAAGGATATCATCAGAGATATGCTATAAAATCAGTAATACTCCTGGATTTTTGGGCTTTCATCTAGTTATAATTTAATGCCCCAAAACAGCCCCGTGTTTACTTTATTGTATATCTCTACTACTTAAAAGCGGAGTCCTCCTCCTTACTCTTCTTCCATCGTGTAATCAGTTGTATCTCGATTCTCCCTCCATCCCTTCTCTCACCCCACCGCCCATAAGTGGTTGGGTCTCGATTCAAACTCCCAACCCATCCCTAGTCATATGGGCCCATGCAACCCATTCTAATCATATGGGCATGTTGCAATGCATGGGCATGTTACTAGTATGGCAAAAAAACACAACGTAGTAGGTCTGTTTTTGGAACACTGATTAACTAAACATTTATGGATCAATGGATGATCTCCATTTCTTTGCTAAACTTTTCTCCCTTTCTTTTGTTGTACTCCCTCCGTCCCAAAAAAAGACAAACCCTGGGTTTCCGTGTCCAACGTTTGACTGTCCGTCTTATTTGAAAAAAATATGAAAAAAATTAAAAAGACAAGTCACGCATAAAGTATTAATCATGTTTTATCATCTAACAACAATGAAAATACTAATTATAAAAAATTTTTGTATAGACGGATAGTCAAACGTTGGACACGGAAACCCAGGGTTTGTCTTTTTTTGGGACGGAGGGAGTACTTATACAGACCTTTTGAATTAATTGAATGGTATTTTGTCAGGATGACATTGATAAGATGGTATCAAAATTGGAGGAAAGAATTCAAAATCTAGAGGAAGGTTCTTGTATGGATGCTCTTGTCCTTCCACTTCACGGTTCTTTGCCACCTGAACAACAGGCAATTCATTAATCTTCCATTCTAGTGTATTGTTATATTTGTTTCTTGCATATATGACATCCCATGAATGCTTGTATATGACATTTTGGACATGTATGTGGTCTCCAATATGCGCCTTTGAATACTTTGTTTGATTATGCTCATGAAAATTTCGTGGAGCTTTTATATTACTACCTCCGTTCTTTTTTGGTGACTTTTGGGACATGACATAGTCATAAAATTCATTATTGATAGCGATATGAAAGTATTCTTCATGACGGGCCTATTAATTTCATTTTCACCTATAAATCTTTTAGGTATTCTTCATGACGGGCCTATTAATGTCATTCACCTATAAATCTTATAGCGATTAGGAGGTGTTTGCATTTGTTTATGAGTCGAGATTCCAAGGTTTGACTGCACACATTCTAAAACATCATCTGTTTGAGAATAGACTGAGTGTGAAATACTATTATTAACAAATTTGATAATGTCAACTTCACCTGAAATATGTTTTTTTTATATACTGATGTTTGAATTTAAGGAAATTTGAGTTGTATGTTTTAGATTATAATACAAATTTGAACAGAGAATATATTTTAATCTTTCAGTTACTTAATCAATTTAATTTTCCGTATATAAGCTTATCTAGTGATCCATATCTACTGAACCTAATAAACACACCTGGCCATGTTTCTTCTCCATTTCTCTAATTGATCAATGAAGCTTGGCATTGCAATGTACAGTTCCTACACTATTGCAGCTAAGTGAAATTTCTTAGCAGGCAAAAGTCTTCTGAACAAGCCTTACAGTTACTTATCTAGTAGTAGATTATATTAAAGCAAAATTTGTAAGATTTTGTGATGTCACTGAAAAAAATTGCCAACTAGGAATATTTCAATGTTTATTTTTTCTTTTTTGTTGTGTGTATTGCTTGCTGTTGATCGACCTTCTTGGGGGACTAGAGTATCTTTTTTATTCTGTGCTTGCTGCATTGCTGCAACAGGATAACCTTGGATGATATTTAACCAACCCCCTAACAATATATGGCTATGATAGCAAAATTTAACTACCTGGGGATCACGTTCTAACAAATGGATGCACTGATGGATGCGAATTATAATAGGCTCAACTGAGAGTTGAAAAGCAAGGTCGATCCCGATTTGTTGCCAAAGCTGCTGTTTTGGTCTAATCTTTTTGGGTTTAAGCACACTCATTAGTATTTATATTCATTAATTGTCCTTCATTCCATTTGTTGGTAAATGTTTGATGCTCTATAGCATCATTGCTGATGTATTCCCTTGTCACAATAGGTCCGGGTATTTGCTCCAGCACCTCCAAATTGTCGACGCTTCATTGTTGCAACAAATGTAGCTGAAACATCTCTTACTGTGGATGGTGTTGTGTAAGCAGCAAACTGCAAACATAGTCAGTTAAAGTGCACATATACTTTCAGTTTCCATCTTCAGCCTTTTTTATTTATTTAGTGATAGATTATTGTGTTTATGATGTATTTAGCTGATTTTGTGGAAAAGTATATGCAAATAAATACTTTTTTTAGAGTTATGCAAGGAAATGGCTAGAATTTTTGTTATGAACTACTAGTAACATGCTATTAAATTTATGAGAGTTACATCAACTGATCTGCTAGTATCAGTTTTTGAAGTGTATTTTTGTAAAAAAAAAAAAATGGTAGGAGCAAATGGCTATAATATCATTAAATTCACATGAATACTTATATTCTTAAACTTAAAAGGAAAAAAATATATGGTTTATATGTTGAATTCACAAACTAATTATCTATTTGATTTTATATAAAAGAAATATGCATAACTTGGAGATACCTTGTACATGTCTTGGAGGAAAAAGCTTGAATATAGCTTTGCCACTCGCTCTTTAATGTACGTACGAAGTTGTGATTTGAGTATGATCTTTCATCCTGAGAAATTAGTGTTACGATTAAAATAATGTGCTGATGAACATTTGTGATTTCATTAGCTGTTTTGTTAATAAATAAGAAACTGCTGAACTGATATTGCGTTATCAAAATTTGCAATCTTTCTATTACCCTGCTGAACTTGGAATGGCTGCAATTTTGTTCTTGGAAATGTGTTTTTTTCTTTTTCTTTTGGGTTTGTATGCAAATCACTAAAATATTTTTTTATGCACTAGGTTTGTGATTGATTGTGGTTATGTAAAGCAACGCCAGTATAACCCATCGTCTGGAATGTATTCACTTGACGTAGTTCAGATTAGCAGGTAAATACTATGTTGCACACACTGTGGTTATCTGTCTACTGTCTTCATCTGTTCAACTAGATCATGATCCTGTTCAGAGATATCTAGTTATGATCCATAATATTTACCATACTACTTCTTGAATAACAAGAGTGCAGGCTGACCAGCGAGCTGGGCGAGCTGGAAGAACTCGGCCTGGGAAGTGCTATAGGTTATACCCAATTTCCATTTATCAAAAGGAGTTTCTCGAGGCTACAATCCCAGAAATCCAGCGTTCTTCTCTTGCCGGAAGTGTTTTGTATCTAAAATCGTTAGATCTCCCTGATATCAACATACTGAAGTTTGATTTCCTTGACCCACCATCTCGTAAGATAAAACTCCAGAATTCTCTATTCTTAATTATAGTTCTTCAATCTTCATCCATCTTTAATGCTTTTTTGTTGTTAGAAATCACTTTATCTATTGGATTAGCTCCAAAAGGCAAACATAGACAACGGCCATTGGCAAAGGAAAACGAGAAGAACACCCTAATCTACAGAAATACTCCCTTCGTATATAAATATATGATCCCATTGACTTTATTCGTTCAATTTTGGAAAGTTTTACCATCAATAGCTCTCAAAATATTTATTTTGAAAACATAAAAAATCATATCGGTAGGTTTTTCTTTACAAGTACTTTTACAATATTATAATTTGTTAGATATTATCATAGACAAGTAGTGGTCAAAGTTGCACACCAAAGATTGAATAAAGTCAATTGCCATATATTTGAATACAAATGTAGTGCTATTCACAACATAAGTAGCTGTTGGTAAAATCTTGGTTCTGCATGGTCTAACTTAAGTTATTACATTTATTGTTCTAGGCCCAGCCTCCACCCAAATACTTTCATGGTGGCTGGACGAGCCTATTTCAAAAGGCATATGACCTACTCCTTCCGTCCCATTTTAAGTGCAATCATGAGGTTTCGTGCCCAACTTTGATTGTCCGTTTTATTTGAAATTTTTTTATAATTAATATTTTTATTGTTATAAGATGATAAAACATGAATAGTACTTTATGTGTGACTTGTGTTTATAATTTTTTTTCCAAAAAACTTTCAATAAGACAGACGATCAAAGTTGGACACGGAAAATCATGGCTACACTTAAAATGGGACAGAGGGAGTACTAACCTTACGCTCCATTTGGCACTGTGGTGGATTATGATAATCTCTTTTGATGCACCTGTTTTAGGAGTTGATGCCCGCTAACTCCTAAAGCCCAACATGCAAGTGTGCCACATGATCACCCTCTAGCATTTATTATCTAGAATATTTTAAATCACATGCAAGTGTACCACATCATCATCCATAGCAGTTATTATCTAGAGTATTTTAAATATCATGCAAACATGACATATCATTTACAATTTTGTTGTATTTTTAGAACTCAATATGCAAGCAATGTCAAATCATTATCTCCACATCATTTTTACATTATTTAAACATATACATATACCATTTATATAATGTACAATATGCATTCATCCACATATCCCGCAGCAAAGCGCGGGGATATCAACTAGTAGCTTACTATTCCTGTTTGGTATCAGGAGATCCTCAGTGAAACTGCATCCACTTCTTTGCCTGTACAAATTGTCTTGTGAAATAAAAACTAATATTGTCTATCTCTTACCTTTGATGCACAATGACCTGCAGGTGAATCATTAGAAGATGCTTTGAGGCAATTATACCTCATCGATGCAATTGATGAAAATGGGCAAATAACAGATGTAGGACGAATTATGGCAGGTATTCTCAGCTTGCTTGTCCCATTTCAATTGAAATGAAATCAGGTGGTTATTTGAGTTTGTCTTCACTCTTGAACAATGTATGCAATTAAAGTTTGATCAAATCACGAGCATATCTGGTTTCTTTTTCTTTTATTTGAACTTCACATGGTCTAATTTTATTTGTTGCATACCAATATAATATTGTTGTATCTTTAGTTCAATATGTGCATGTGCGTTTTTGATGACTCTGTTATCACATGAAGTAACTGTTGATGTGTGGAGCGGCAGCATGAACAGGGATGATCATTTTCTGTGTTTGTCATCTTCTTTTTGTTAACCTTTTGGCTTTATTTTAAGAAGTTTATACTCTTAAATATGTAACGGTCTAACCTCTAATGTTCTATATAAGGAGGCCATACCTGGCAATGTTTTGATATTTCAATTCAGAAATGTCTGATATATACAACTGTTAAGAGGTCTAATGTTTTTGTGCAAAGCTTCAGGCAGTTTATGTTGACATTGTTGTTTTATTGGTATTTCTAACAGGAATACTTACCTAGTAGCCTCCGGTCAGATTACTGCTTTTTGGGGATTTTTCATTTTTTTTACCCCTCCAGTGTTTGCCGCGTGTTAAACTGTTTTCTTTCCTAGCTGTGACTGGCTCTTTTTTCTCTTAATGACGTAGCTGGTGTCCAGTTTTGTTTGTTGACGTTTCTACAGGGGTTTCGTATACGTGCCGGTCTTTGGGTTTTTACAATTTTTGTAGTTGACTTGCTTACCTGGTTATTTCTGCTCTGCGTGTTTTTTCCTTGGTGTGTTCGGCTGCTGCTTGTGCACGGCTTGTGTTTGCATGCGTCCTGCACGTGGTGCCATGCGCTTGCGTGTGTAGCCTCGTGGGTGTGCCCATGCTGTCTTACGTGGCTGCTCCCAACCCTTTTGTTTCTACTCCTATTTCTTATTTTCTTTTTCCCTTTCATCTATTTAGCCTTGATCGTCCCAAAGTTTTTCATGCTTGCTGTATGTTACATTTCCTTAATCAACGTTGTGTTGTCATCTTCGGTTGCTAGGTCGCGTTGTGCTGCTGTTCGGTGCCGTTCTTGTTTTGATCTTCAAGCTGGCAATGGTCTGTTTATTGTTTCTTGATTTACTTTTATAATTTGTACAGTTTTTTTTTTCCTTATACTACAACCGTGTGTTTTTCCTCCCGTTGACTCAAATCCTTTTTGTGTTCACACTTCACAGTGTGTTCTCCGATAGAATTGCTATTGTTCTCTTAATTTTGCTTTGCACTTATGCGGGTATGCCACTGGTTGCTTAGCGCTACATATAGTTTGTGCTGGATGATTCTGATGATTCTATTGTTGCCTCTTCATTGAGCATGAAGGTAGCAGCAGGAATCCGTCCACATATACCCCATGCCAGGTAGCCTGAAATGTCTACAGGGCTAGAAATCTCAATAATTCTCATCTCATCCATGAGCTGAAGGAATTTAAAAGATTATGAGTTTGGGTTTTTTTGTACCATCCTTGAGAAATATGTTGAAGTACCAAAAATTTTTATGTAAAATTAGTATCTCGAGGTATCAAAATTTTACACTACAAAATATAGTATCTCGAGTTTTGTCTTTTCCACTGGTTTCCAACCAGAAGCAGCCTTCAGGAGTGTATAGTGCACTTTTTTCGGTTTCAAGGTAGTGCCATGGTTTCTTACACTTATCTAAGTGCAATTCCAGGTCAAGGAAAACTCCATTCCTAATCTGTTATCTGATCAACTGATAAAGCAATGAACCAGATGGATTTGTTCTCGCAAGATGCTTGTTGGGCAGAGACTAGTTTACTAAGCTAGAAAACGTACTTTAATGCTTTGAAGTGGAACAACAGGCTAATATGGAACCACATGAGAGCGAACGGAAAGCATATTTGGATTTTAGGGGTTTTTACAACAAAGAGTGAATTTTTTAGTTAATCACGGCACATATGCTTGTTTACAAGTTTCTATAAGCAATATTATATGATAGTTGATATTAACCTGTGCTGCGATCATCATGTGTGGATGTGCGATCATCAAGTTTCTATAAGTTGATATTTTAACTTACATTAGCCATGTGTGGATTGTCATCATGTGTATAAAATATTTTTAGTATTCTTTTAGGCCAAATAAAACTGAAGTGAAACGAGTAATTGCCTGAGCGCGGCGTGTCGCCGCACGGGCACGTCTAGTTTTTTAATGTCTGGTGAGTTTTTGTGTAGTAAGATTTGTTCCCTGTGCAATGGCCATAGTTTTCCTCTTGTTTTGTCTTGAGTATGAGCCGTTTACATGTCTATATAATGTTTGGAATTTGAATATCTCCACAATGTTATAGAACCTGTCTTGGGAACAAGCTGTTGCTTTTGTAATGATCTGGAAATTTCCACGGTTTTGTACTATCTGCTTCTAATTTTCTAGATATATGATATTTATTGGGAAAATTTTGTATTTGCAACTAGTAACTTGTCTAATACTCCCTCTGTTTCATATTGTAAGATATTTTGGGTTTGTCATAAGTCAAACTTCTCAAGTTTGACCAAGTTTATAGAAAAAAAGTAATAACATCTACAACACCAAATTAGTTTCATGACTATTTGTATACTATATTTGTTTTGTGTTGAAAATATTACTATTCATTTTTCTGTAAAACTTGGTTAAACTTATAGAAGAATAGAAGATTGACTTAGGACAAACCCATAATGACTTATAATGGAAGGAAGAAGTATCAAGTTATCAACTATATATTCGAAAACTATTCTTTTCACATGCCAGTGTTCCATCAGGTCACATTCTTACATGACTGGTATATGAGAAAACTGTTGTGAGATTTTTACTTGTAATTCATAACTTCTTAAATCCTGCAATAGGTTGCTAGGCTTGATAACCAATTGTTTACCTATGTCATCTGAGCCCATTAGTTCCCATATAAAAGCAGTGGTCAATATCTCCAGGTCCAGCAGCACTGCGCACGTGAACAGTACCCGCGTGGTTACTGTTCAAACGTATGAAGCTCACGTGATTGCTTTAATTTAGATTAATGAGTTATTTATTACCATGATCTTAGATATAAGTTTCTTAAGAGGCAATATAAGGATGGGGCTGTATCTCTGTTCATTAAGCAAGAGATAAACAAGTGTCTTTAGTCTCGCCATCTTCTTGCCTGCCCTTGTGGTGCACAGCCTCCATGGTGCCAATGTGCCACTTGGGTCAACTATGCCTAAGGCCCTTATCTTAGTAATGCCCATTACATGCTATTGTATTTTATGATTGTACGCGACATGATTTGCTAGACTAAATATGGTGCTTGTAGTAGATATAGGAGTATGACGTGGGTGTGGGTCACTCTGTTTGTACCTGTTGACTGACTCTGGTTCAACAAAACCAATTTTACTTTTGTTGAACTAGAGTGGGTCAACGGGTACCCACAGAGTAATTTGTACCGATCTAAAAGTAGCTATATTATTCCTACCCCTTTACTAGAAATGTTGCAATTGCTTATCTGTACTGGAGTACATAACAGAACCTAGTGGGTACTGGGTAGCGATGATGCTGAAATTGTGAGTGTGTGATAAATTATGATGGCTTCATGATGGACTGTTATTCACATGTGATGAATTCTGTTTGTTGGATATGATTTGTGTGTATGCCACTGATAGATAAATTATTTGTGATGGACACAATGTGCAAGGGTGATGCCAAATTTTTGTGGCAGCCAACGCACCCCCTTCTGCCTAGGCAAAAGACTTGGTGCCAATAACCCTTGGCTCCAGTTACCTGACGTTGACCCATGGCCATGTCGGGATCCAGCGTCGCACAGCTGCACCAGGGTTGATGGTGCTGAAATGTTGTTTAGAAAAGAATCAGTACGTCAAAATTCTAGTGTCAAGTAACTTATGGACTTATGCAAGATATGTTGTCCCGTGATATGTGTGCAGAGCTCCCTCTTGAGCCTTCTCTTTCAAGGACTTTGATTGAAGCAAACGAATTGGGATGTCTATCTCAGGCATTGACTGTTGCTGCAGTTCTGTCAGCTGAAATCACATTCCGGTCAACTAGAAGGTGGGCATTTTGTTTTGTAATTCATCTAAGCTACTGTAACACATTGAATTTTATGGTGAACTTATTGCACCCTTACAGCAAAGACATGGAGGGAAAGAGGAAAAGGCAAGAGCTTCCTGATGGTTCTGGCTGGGGCGACCATATACAGTTGCTTCAGATATTTGAAAGTTGGGATCGAACAGGCTATGATCCAAGATGGTGCTCAGATCATGAGTTGCAGGTGAATGAAAATAACATTTTGATTCTAATATGATACAGTGAAAGGAATAAAATTAGTAAGTACTAGTGTTGCAAAAATAAATGCAACTGTGTTGAACCTTCCTGCATAGAACAAGCCGAATCACAAAGCATGATATAATACCTGAATTTTATTTTAAATAGGCCATTGATCTTTGTTGTCATGAAATTTCATGCTCAAAAATTATGCCCCACAAGCTCAGGTTTACTTTCAATTCTTTGTTCATATGGGATTTTCTCTATATTTAAGTACCATTTCTGTGGACTGCTAGTTGTCATTGTTCCTTGAAGCATGTCATGTTAAATGGGAACATATCCTATGTACACAAGTTTCTGATACACACTCTGTGCACAGCAATTAACAAATGTCTTCGAAAATTCTAGAAAAAATTGGACATGCAATCCTAATAGTACTCCCTCCATTTGGAATTGATAAGTGCAAAAGCAAAACATTCAGAATTGATCAGTGCATAAGGATGTGGTGGCTGTTCAGTTTTGCATGTAAATTTATTGTTTTCCCATGCAAGGATTGGGTGGCTCTTTGATTTACATGCTAGCCAATCAGTTTTGCATGCAGATTTATTGCTTTGGCATGCAAGGATTGCCTGGCTCTTCGGTTCTCATTCAAGCCAATCAATTGAGCAAAAATAGGATGCTTCATTGAATAAAAATTGGCTGCTCGTCTTCTCATTTTGCATGCAAGTGTTCCTTAGTCTGGAGCCCAGGTGAAATAGGTTGATCAAATTCGAATGGAGGGAGTATTACACATATGTGTAAAGTCTCATCTGAAAATTCATTATATTTTAGCCGTAGCAAAAAAAGAAAAAACTGTCAGGTATAAGAGTATACTATTAGAATTTTGTCTTTTATGTTACGTCTAAAAATAATTAATTCAAACATGAGATTTCACACATAGGTGTAATACTATTGAGAGTACAAGTCTACTTTTTTCTAGAATTTTTGGAGATATTTGTTAGTTGGTGTGCATGAAGTGTGCACCGGAAGCTTGTGTGCATATGATACGTTCCCATCTTAAATTGCCTTTTAGCATTTATAGTTTTCATGCTAGCAATGCAAACTTTGAAACATATAACAAGGATAACATTGTGTGATCATCATATCTATATGCCTGCATATACTGTTTGTCATGATACTTAAAGACTTTATACCCCCTAGATAGTTTTCTAGACATTAGATTACAATGTAGATCACAGAACTATCTTTTGCAGGTGAGAGGCATGAAATTCAGCAAAGATGTGAGAAACCAATTAAGTCAGATTATTCAAAAAATTGCAAAAGGTCGGTAATCAGTAATTCTAGTTTCTGTTTTATTGTGTACCCACCCTTTCAAAAACCTACTACCTGTTTGCTTCTTCCTTTCCTGGGACACCTCTGTTGTTGAGCTGTTTTTTCCTCTTTTGTCAATTCGTTGTTCTACTTTTTGAATTTTAACTTCTAGGAACTACCACAAAGATATTGTTACATATGCCCTCCATGAAGATGTACGTCCTACCTCTAGAATCTCAGTAATATCCATGCAGTGCTCGACTACAGATGCAATATAACCTGAACTCATCTTGCTCGTATTGCAACCAAAATATGTAATAGATCCAGCGCCCAGCGCATTACGTATTCCAATGTTCACTCAACTACTATGTTTAAGTTTGGCCCGTATATCAAAAGCTACTCAACCTACCTCTTTTTTTGTAAATTTAGGTTCAACAGATGTGCAAGCAAAGAAAGAGCGGAAGAGTGACCCTGATTATAGAAAATTAAGGAGAGCTCTATGTGTTGGATATGGTAACCAGCTCGCTGAGAGGATGCTGCATCACAATGGTTATCATACGGTTGGATACAGGGCACAACTAGTGCAGGTATTGACTTCTTCAATCTATCAGATTAGTTTTGCTATAGTGTCAAGCATACATGGCAAGGGTAAATTGAGATGATTCTGGCGAATGAAACATTAGCCAGCTTAACCAAACCAAAAGGTAGCAGTTTTTTGTGCCAAACTTTTTACTAGATGTAGAAGCCAATGAAACTTTCAGTTGCTACTTGAACTGTTTAGATATGCTGAATATGCTTTGCTGAGAGTATGCAGTTTGTTCTCGGGTAATTGTCGACAAAGTATTTTAGATATGCTGGATATTAGCTGCAAATAATAGTTCTCATGCAACAGGAACGCATGAATCTCAGTGACTGGTTTAAGCTGTTTTTGTAGAATTTTGTCATTTTGGTTTTGACTACATTCTTTAGTTTACAAACTTAATTACTGTTGACCCTTTACAGTTTGTTATATATTCTTTTTGCAGGTGCATCCATTTTCCGTACTGGAAGGTGATGAATACGGGAAACTGCCGGTATATGTTGTCTACCATGAGTTAATAAATACTACTCGTCCTTTCATGAGAAATGTTTGTGCCGTGGATCAGTCTTGGGTTAAACCTATATTGAAGAAGCTTGAAAGATTGGACATGAACAAATTAAGGTATGAAATATATGGGTTAAAATAATTACTATTTCTAACATGGCAATTTATGCTACTACAGTAATAATCTCAATTATATTACAGTGGTGGTTCCAGCGGATCGAAAGATCCAGAACCTCTAGAGGATAAACAAGTAAGCTCCCCAAAGAAAGCAATGGATGTTAAACAATCTGACGTGGACAGTAAAATACAGGCAGCTCGCGAGCGCTACCTGGCTCGAAAAGGCAAGAAATGACAGTATGTGCTTAACCAAGCTATTCTTTGGAGGGTAGGTCTTCAGTATCATATTTCCCTACCTCTTATTACTTACCATAGCAGAAGTATTGTAGGTACAAGCAGAGACATTTATGTGAGTCTAAATTTCATCATATCCATCCATTTGTCAAGCTTGAGAACTTTGTAACCGTTTAAAGGCCTGTTTGGCAGGTGTCTTGGTGCCATATGCCTGAGGATTTTGCATGCCAGAGAGCCACCCGAGATGATGAATTTTGCCTAGTCAGGCAGCCTGTCTCTTTTGATTGTTTGGTTTCGGACAGCTGTCTGAGGAAAAATTGGGTTAGGCTTTAGATGATTACTGCTAATCAAATGTTGATCGGAAGATAATCTTGCTACCATTGCAATCATGCATCGCCCCTTCAAACAAAATCCATCCACTGCCAACTTTCCGTAAACAAATAATTTGCATACTAAAATCTATCCAAATAAGCTCTTGAATCTATTCAGCGAAGTGGAAGCTGCAGAGATGACTGGCGGTTCACATGATGGCTACAGTGCAGCGGGGGCGCTGGCTGCAACAGCGTTGGCAGCTTCGCGCAACGGCCTTTGCGGCGGCAAGATCCTGTGACCGAGGGTACCAATCAAGGGCCACATCTTTTACCCTACAACATATATGTTGATGCTAAAATGTGAATCTTAAAATTTAATTTTCGAGTTAATTTTGAGGGTTTTTTTCATCGTAGTTTCATTTTCAACATTAGCGTTCAAGTCATTAAGAACACATGTAAAAGTTTTAAGAGTAAATTTCACAAAACTACATGTATTTTGCATAATTTATCAAAAAACTACATATTTAAGATTTAAGAGCTTGTTTCATAAAACTACAGATTTAGTGTCTCCATTTATCACAAAACTACGGATTTATACAAACTATCACAAAACTATATATTTAATAATATGTTTCGCAAAACTATAAATTTAGTGCATTCGTTTATCATAGAACTATATATTTAGTGTCTTCATTTATCACAAAACTACAGGTTTCACAAAACTACAGGTTTAGTACTAAACCTGTAGTTTTGTGTTAAATGAATATATTAAATTTGTAGTTTTGTGAAACAAGTTCTTAAGTCTGTAGTTTTGTGATATATTGTGCAAAGTACATATAGTTTTATGATAAATGAAGAAATTAAATCTGTAGTTTTGTGAAACAAGTTTTTAGTTCTACGCTGAGAAAAAACAGGGGAAAGAGATAAAGAGTTAGAGGAAGGAAAGAGATAAGGATAGAGGAAAAAGAGATAGTGGAGAGATAAGGATGAGAAAGTCTAAGTCTATGGTGGTTCGATCTATTTAAGACGTGGGAGGGAGATAGTTGGTGATATCAACCGGGACTAAAATCTATTTTCTCGGTGCTCTAACATTGCCTGACACAAATAGAACCGGGACTAAAGATGATTTTTAGTCCGGGATTAAGGGCCTATTTGGTACAGCTCCAACTCCTAAATATAACTCTAGGAGTTGAGTCTGGAGTGGAGTTGTGGAGCTGCCTAAACCCAGCTCCACAACTCTAGTACATTTTGTGAGAGAGCTTCATCCAACTCCACTCCCAGTTTTGGTGGATCTGAAACTGTTTGGCTGAGCTCCAGCTCTTGGAGGAGTGGAGATGGAGATGGAGCTGTGCCAAACAGGCCCTAAAGATCATGAAGTCCCCGTGCACTTTTAAACTGAGACTAAAAATGGTTTTTAGTTCCGGTTTTTAGTTGAACCGGGACTATTGTGGCTTTTTGGCAACCGATCAAAAATGGTTTCTCCAGTATCTAGATGTCTAGTTATATTAAACATTACTGTTACTGTAATCATACTAAACTTCTGCAAGAGGTTTCATCTACTAATATAAAAAATATTTCGCCCGAAAACTACCAATGGATAAAGAAAGTCACTCTCGGTCCCCTGTGACCGCTCCCGCCTCCTCCCGTGTGTCACTCTCTCATCATCTCGTGCATGCTACTAGAAGCCGGCGTGCTCCCCATTAGTGAAGAATGAGAAGGGTAGGGAAGGGGATTTCATTTTTTGCTAGTGAGGGGAACTGTTGGGGTGTACTTAAAAAAACCAAAATTTTGAGATTAGAAGCCATGCTGAGCATCTGTTGGCGATGCTCTTAGAGCACCATCCAAAAATCCAGTACCAAAACTATTCATTTACTTTCATCTAACCAAACCTGGATTTTTATGATCATTTTTTTTACATAAAATGGCATATAGGTGTTGATGCGAAAAACACGAGGCCTGGGAGATCTGCTTAACTCCAGTGCAGGTCCAAAAATCTTGCCATTAGGTTCGTGAGCGTGCCAGTTGATTTGATTCTGCAATCAACAAGAAATAAAGTGTTTGGAGAGAAAAAATAAATTTTCGTCCCTCCGCACAGGGAAATAAAATAAAATAAGATGCGCGGGCGTGCCAGTGTACTAAGTACACAAATAAAATAGACGAAGGAAAATGCATTTATTATAATTCTCAAAGAATTACAGAAATACAAAATCCTTGGTCAAATGCGCTCCATGGCCTGTAGGCAAGGTGGATCTGAATTGGCGATTATGTTCTCCTGGTTCCCGGGGTCTCGGAAGACACCTAGTTAATTACTCTCGCGAGTTAAACTCGTGAGAAACCTCCGATTAAGCTGTGCTGGTCGTCGTTGGTCTTTGCTTCACGTTCTCCCATGCATGACGGTGATGGTGGTGTAGCTGTGTGTGGGCGTCGGCAACGGTCCACGGCCTCGTTGGTCCGTGCGCCGGTGTTGGTGACGTCGTCTTCATATAGACTCCACCCGCCCTGCCATTCAACCTCGTCGGTGGAGGTAAAGATGGTGCTCGTAGTGGGGACTAGCATGGCATTGGCTGGGGTGAGAATAAGATGACGGTGTTGGTAGTGGTGCTGAGCTCGAGTATGTTCATGGTGGCCATGAAGAGGTCATCAGCAAAAGCACAAATGACATCGGTGGTCACAAAAAAGTCATCTTGATATCGCTAGGAGTAACAGAGACACCAGTGGAGATTCCAAGCTTGTGGTCGCTGGCGGTTGGGGTAGCATCACCCATCTAGTCTAGATGGCACTGGTCGACCATCATCATGGTACAGGAGTCAGCCTACTGATCGCTGCAGCACGCACTTAGTATTGAGTGGTTTTATGAGATGTTAGGGGCGTAGCCTAGCCTGGGAACGATGAGATGCGTTCCAGGAGCTGGGTGGCCCTCTTGTATATGCGCCGACAATCGGGGCTGAACTCAAATGATGTTGAGCCGTCTCCGATCGTAGTGGCTTGACTCGGGAGTGCGCCGATGGCGGCCACGAAGAAGCCGTCATGTGTATGGGCGCTGCGGAGTGACAGAGGCACCGGTGGGGATGCCGAGTTCGTGATCACTAGACGGTGAGGTGAGGATTCATGTGAGGATGACACTGGTGGCAGCAACGAGTCGGAGGACTTCACCGGCAGCAGACGAACGGTGGAGGGGCATACATATATATAACTGTTTCGTTCATCGAACGAATGAGGTTGGCGAGCGTGACGCCATCGTCGTTGACGTGAGGATGACTCCGGTAGTGACGATGGACGCGAGGTCATCATTAGCCGGCGGAGACGCCAAGCATGTTGGTGATAACAGTCGACTGATCCAAACTTGCACGTTGGCGACGAATGCGCAATTGGCACCGGCAACGGCAACAAGGCCGAGCTTGTCATCGGCAGAGAAACGACCGGCGCCAGGACGATGACCAGGGACAGGGTCGCCATTTGTGGCAGCCAGGAGTATAGACGCCGATGGTTGATGACCACACCGATGGCAGCTCCAAGCTTGAGAGACGGTCGGCAGTGGAGAAACGGTCGGCGCCGGCAACGATGACCAGGATCAGGTTCGCCATCGGTGGCAGCCGCGAGGATAAACGATGATGATTGATGATGACACCAGCGCCGACTCCAAGCTTGCGCCCGTTGTCGGTGAAGGCACGGTTGGCGCCGGCTAAGATGACGGGGTCAAGCTCATCATCAGTGTCAGCCATGAAGCGAACACAGGAGGTCGACGATGCGCGAGCACATCACCGGTGGTGACGGCAGGAGTGAAGACGCCTTGACCGTGTGGGCCGGTGTGATGACCGACGGCAGCGATGCCATGATATCTCCCAACAGACCACCGAACCTCGTCATCACCGATGATCCGCCACCCTTACGTGTATGCTAGCTGAAATGGAGAAGACAAGAGACAAAGAAACAAATAGCATTACACATGGCAGGTAGCAGCATCACCGGCTCACCGCCATGTGCTGCCGATCACGACGTTCCACCTCTTCTTCTCTGTATGTGTGTCTGCTCTCGGCGGCGATATGGCCGCACAGCTTGTGCTGCGTGTGTGTCAGTCTCTCTTCTCGTATGCCTCTGTCTGCGTTTCTGTCTTCTCCCCTCCTCCTTAGCACGCCTCCTCGCCGGACGCCGAGATACTGCGGCCAACGTCACCGGCCGCCGAGCACACGCGTTCCTGCCGGACGCCGAGATACTCCGGCCGAAATGGCGTGTGCCTCTCTCTCTCTGTGCCTTTTCGTGTGTGTTCTGTCTCTGTGTGTTGTGTCCCTGTGTTTCTCCTGTCCCCCTGTAAAATGAAATGGACAATCTTTTATAGGGGTGATAAGTCGGTTCACAGGCTAGCTCATACATGGATTAGTATCTGCTCAGCCAGCCAGCCGCTTCCATCTATAAGCCAAATTTCCATTTAGCAAATATCATGATTATGATAATTCCATTGTATTGTGATATGATTATTGAAGCTTCCATTCTATGGTGATACGGAGAGTAGTATTTCCATGTGAAATCTCAGGTGCTTGCTGCTATTATCTGTTTCGTTTCCAATCTGACGTGATATGGATCAATTTTCCTTGTATACTTATACGCTCACGCACTGCTCATAGAAAGAAACTTTCATATAGAGCTATCTTGCCCTTTTGATTTCCTTGGTTTCCATGCAAGCATGTACGTGGTTTCCATGCATATGACGTGAGAGATTAACGGCCGGCAAATCATGTGATTAACTTCCTCTAATGACAATGCTACAGTGGCATATGCTTTCATTCCCATGAAAACATCCACACCGTTTTCCTTCCATCAGCCAACCATGAAATTGGATCGATCACCCTATATCAAAATGTCGTGAGTACGTATATACTAGAGCAGCCGACGGCAAGTGTCTCACAATATTCATACGTATACGCCATGTACGCCAGGTTGTGTTATTAGTGATAATTAATCACCAATTTCGTTATTATGTCACCATTCCCGAAATTAATACTTTGACACACTTCATTTCTTTCATTTATAAAAAAAATGTACAAAATATCGTCAAACATAAAGACAGGAAAATAGCAGTTAAATCTATAAATGATAGCCGATCGGCCAGTCGCCGATGACATATCATTTATCTTTGAGCCGATGTTGTATTTGAGTCGATCGCAGATATAAATAAGTAAGAACGAACTAAATCTATTCGATCGGCTGTGGTTATTAATGAAATATAATCCTGATGTCGATATATACTTAAATCAAGTGATTGGGATAGATCGGTCGCCATGCCGAGACAGTATAAATCACTTAGATCGAAATATATATTAACAAGAAGATTATAAGCATTCATAGCGTAGCCGATCAGATAGATCTAGCATGTATCGGCTAATACTCCGATACAACTCTATATTGAGATACTAAGACAAGCAGAATATACCAAACAAGAAGCTTAATATACCTAAATGCAGTAATATCTTAACATAAAGTGCAGATATAGCATATCAATTAAGCACATAAAATATGAAGCTAAATCAGGTAAGATCGGTTGAAACCCCGACACTACCCTAATCGGCAACCAAAAGCAGGCTAGAGATAATGGTTCTAATCACGACTTATAAGATCAAACTCAACTGATACAGCTATAAGTATGAAAAAAACAACAAAATCTAGACAATCAAGCCGTTGATTGTTTCATAGGATGGTAGATACCCTATATAATCTAAGTTAACATTGATATTTAACCTAATCGTTTACCTTCCAACGATACATGTTAGCCGATTTGAAGGTTAGATAACGATATTGTCAGAGATTATATAGAGCATATGATAACTCGACGAATTACATAAACAAGATTAGAGTATCATAAAGATGGAAGCACTAATCCCGAGAACGCAAGCCGCCATAACAAGTTTTACCTCTGGTTGAAGATCGAAACCGATACAGCTCAACCCGAAAGCAAGAACTCGTCGAAAGTAAATGAAAAGTAAAGGGTAGCGATGCGTCGAGATTGTTATTGAACGTGTGTTATTTGATTACATGGGTTCGAGTCATATTTATACCCGAGATACAAAATATGTCCTTGTCGAACACTACTCTTATCTCTAACAAACTCTAAGATACCATAAGTCTTTGCGGCAGACTTTTGCCCAAACTTATCTCTAAGGAAATTACATAAAATATCCTAATTAATAGATACAATTGCCTCCTTAGGACTCGATCCGTGCATGGCAATCTATATGGAGCACATTAATTCAATCCGACAACGTGAACCAAGTCATATTGCCGGAATCGGCTTAATCGGCTAATCCTTGTTCGACTCGAACTCTGCTAATCCTGATTGCAGCCGATTCAGACTTTAGCCGATCCTTGCTCTGTTTCCGGAACGATCTCCATCCTGGATTCCACTTTGGTTTTATCTTCATCTCCGATACTTGAATTACCAAATTTGGTTGTTAACAATAGGTCCAGGGGGAATTCGAGTTTTCTCCATTTTTTAATGGAAAATCACCACAGAACTTCAAGCAAAATGGAAATTTCTTTTTTTTTTTGAAAAAGAAAAGAAAAGTAGCTATTCCTCAACGCACAATCCCAACCTTGTAAACATTTAATTAGGAGAGTAACTATACATCACTAGATTTTTTTTAAAAAAAATACTTTCAATAGTATAATTAGTGTTTAATTATATTACAACTATCATGTAACCAATATATAACTCGTATATAACTTAAAAAAACACGTTTGTAGTTAGTTGGCTAGCACCTTGAGCATCCACTTTCAACTGTTGCAAGTTTTTTTTCCCACCCTACATGACTCGAAGCAACCCAACATTTAGAAATTTGAAAGTTCTAGAAGACCAAAAAATTTTCTAATGTTTAGTGATTCCGATAACCATCGCAAGTCATCAATAATACTTTATGTGATTGATCATTGATACAAAACAAATCCACCCGACATGGTGTCAGAAATGTTGTAGCCATAAAATTGCTTCCTCATTTTTTTTTGCATATGGTTCGTATCGCCGATCAGACAGATGACATAATAGCGTTGCTTAATTATACAAATAGCACGAATACACTAACTAAATTATTTACCCTACTATAGTTCATCAATTGCAGTCATATAGAAACTTTATTCATCAAATCTAACGACCTATATCGTCCAACCCAACGCTCCAGATCGTCTCACGTTCCCCCTACCCTCTCTCCCACTTTGCCTTGCACGGGTCGCACGCCACCCCCACCATGCGCCGTATCTCGCATGCGTTGCACCAAATCCTAGCTCAAGTATGCCGCAGCCCGCAGGCGCTGCCGCGCCATGCCCCCCTGACCCTCTTGCCGGTCTCCTCAGTGCCACCGTCATGCTGACCACATCCCCTTCTGTACCGCGGCACCACCGAAGACTGTGTCGTGGCAGGCGTAGTGCTGGGGGACCTACACCCACACCCAGCCATCGATGAGCTCCTGGAGGTGGAGGGCATCTCTCTTGCCAGTGGCCTGACTTCTCCCTCCTCGGCTCCTCACCTACGCCGACCTCCTTTCCTCCGCAGCCTACCTCGGAGTCGCAGATTGTCACCACCAACAAGGTCAGTTCCTATCACCCCTGCTCCACTTCTTGAAGAGCTGTTCCATTTGATGATTTTTGTGGCAGCAGAGCATATATATGAGCCCGACAGGAAGCTCGAGGACGTCATGTGGCAGCCATGCAGGTGGCCAACTCGACGATGGCAGGCACATCAGGCACAATCACTACAAGAGATTTTATGATAAGTGACGTTTCATTTACGTCACAAACAGTGAAATTTACGTCATGTTGTGTAATCTGTGACATTCATCACCTATCATGCGTCTCTAATGGCGTTCTATGACAAAACCTTATTTTTTGTCATTAATCTAGTGACGATTCTTCTGTCGTGATAGAGTTATGACATCCATTTCGTCATAGAGTTATGACATCCATTTTCGTCACCATCAAGCCTAAAAATCGTAATGAGATTCTATGTGGCCTATTAAGGCCCATATAGTGAGCAACTTGTTTATGGGGTAGACCTATTGTAAGTCCAATTAGATTTTAATAAATTCAGCCCAATTATACTATATCCATCCATATTAAGTGGGCCATACATATTCAAAAGGCCCAATAGGCCCAACCATTGCAATGAAATTGAATCTAGGCCATGCACACTCAAAAAGCCCATATATCAAACAGAATTAGCCCAATTAAAATCCAAATCTGACATCTTATAACCCAATTAAGAAAATTCAGCTCACATTTAATACATAATCACAAAACAGGCTATCATAAATTCAGAAAAAAAAAAGATCACAGGTTATCCGTAAATCAGTTACATGACAAGTCAGCTAATTACATCCACAAATCACTATCCAAAACATGTTCAATTACATCACAGGTTCACTGACCAGATATAATACATCACTAGTACAAGTCACTGACCACCAAATCCAGCCAAATGCCAAATAGCCGTTCACACATTGACCTAAGCAAAGTCATATCCAAACCACACGAATCAAAAGATCTTGAATTAGCAAGGAACATTAAGAGAATATACAAAAACCTTATTGATGCTGACCTGAGTGTTGCGGCCAATCAAACGACAAAAGGGCATATGCTTCCTTGTTGCTTCCGATTCATCTATCCATAGCAAAAGAGGTGTTACTTAGGCACAACAAAATTCTGATGTTATTTATAGAATTAAGCTTTGATTGTGTGTAAATTAAGCAAGCAAAATGTGAGATTGTCTAATGCCAGTTGATGTGCATGAATACTACCATAAATCCAAGATTTTCCTTCGGCTATCACGTTTTATTTTGCTGCTGCAAAACTCTAAATCAGCTACCGAAGCTAGCCATTTCATCATAAAAAAACAAGCTCGCTGCGCCATTGGCTGCGTAACTACAGAACTGAAGAGGTACAATTTACATGTATTACACAAACACATACATCTCATAAGTGCCCTTGCCTTAATTAGTTCATATGATAATTTCAAAGAGAGAAGCAATAGCAGCTCCATTTAGTAATAACCCAATTATGTGGGACTTTTTGAAACTTCCTGAAGGTTCCTTTGATGCATGACAACCCAAAATCATCAAGAATGAGGGTCCTACTGAATTTATCTCACCTTAAGCAATTCTATGACATGATGGTCTAAATTTTAACAATTGGAAGCTCTACATGTACAATTGCAGACACACCAATAATCATTCAGATCAGGATACAATTGTAAGCTCTACATGTACAATTACTTTCCATGAAATGAACTAATATTCTAGCCACCTATGCATTTGTAATGCTTAGCATATCCAACTCTGTAAGCAAAGCTACTACTTCTACAGTTGTACTGCTTGGTTCGACACCATCAGAAATAGGACTAATCAACATGGCAATAATTCCCAACTACACGTTTCATCCCAGATTTGATTGAAGGGTTATTGCAGTTATCTGCTACATGGGAATCACTGACATTCATTGTATCAGTACTTACCAAATTATACAGTTCTTTATATAACATCGAGACTGTCTAGATGTAGGAATTCATGATACTTACAATCTTCAAGAATGATTTTCCTCCTCCAGAACAGCTTTTATAATCTGCACATAGCATTTACAAATATTTTGGGATAAGGAATAATTCATGTACCATATAAGAAAAGGAAAGATAATGTGCAGAATTAGCCTTTTCGTACGTGTTTAAATCAGCGCATTACATGCTGCATTTGGCCTTCATGTACTCCCGGCAGCTGCCCGGAGAGGTGGCGGCGGTTGTAGGTGTCCATGCCACAGCCGCGTGCCTCCGCTGCGTCGCCATGGTGGTGATGCTACACTGGGGAAGCGGTGAGGGGGGACGAGACCCTGCGCCCTGACGAAGTCAAAACACTCCTGCAGCCTCCGCCTCTCGAACTTGGCAAACCGCAGCTCCGCGCCTCCGCCACCGCAGCTTGCCGTGTACACCAGCTTTATCAGAGTCCCTGCGAACAAAAAGAAAAAAACCCCACGAGTTCATCCCTCCACCACGACCGAACTACTTCGCGCGTGAGAGAGTGAGGAAAACCCGCGAGCCGATTGTCGAGCGCGAGGAGCGAGGGCGCGGCGGGCTGGCGCCGAAAGTACACGGGCGGGCTCCCACCCTCCACCGCCGCCTCCTTGGCTCTGGGAGGAGGGAGGGGAGCCGCCGCCGCGCCGCCGTCCACCTTCCGCGCAGGCACCGCCTGGAGCCGCCGCCGCCACCGCCCTCTGGCAGCTGCTCTGGCCGGAATCCGCGCCGAGAGAGGAGAGGTGAGAGGGGAGGTGAGGGAATGGGAGGGATACTGCCCCGGCTCAGACGCCACCGTGAAGAGGCGGAGCGGATGCCGGCGCTGTCGGCGGCAGATCCGCGCTCCCGAGCCTGGCAGCGGCAGAGACGGAGGCGGCACGATAAGCGGTGAGGGGGAGGTAAGCCGGAGAGGAGAGGAGAATGGATGGTAGTGTGGCGGCTGAGGGTGGAGAGAAGAGAGAGAGAGGGGGGGGGGGGGGGGGGGGGGGGGTGGGTGGGGGGGGGGTGGACGAGGGAGGGTTTTATATGGGGCTAAGGTTAGGGATGGCGATGAGAACTATTAGATCGGAGATGGACGGTCAGAAATAGTTGGGCCATTTGGGCCTAAACATGAATGATCTTATGGTATTTTTAATTTTAATTTATGAACAACTTCAAATTTAATTTTAGGCTGCTTTTTGTGTTTCAAATGCAAAAATCACAAACAACAAAATTTTAGAACTCATCGAGATCTACAACTATTGTATTGGTCTTTTTTACAAATAAGTTCATTTGAACAATTCAAATTTTGAATTTTCAGAATTTGACAGCTTCGAACAAAAATTGGGGTTAATAAATGATTTCAAATGGAAAAGTCACCTAAATCAAAGTTGTAGAACTCATCAAGATCCAAAATTTCTATTTTGGTAATTTCTCAATCTAACTCTATTTAAACAATTTGAAATTTGAAATTCAAAGTTTGAGAACTTCAAATAGAAAATTTTATTAGTGAACGACTTCAACTGAAAAAAGTCATCAACAACAAAGTTGTATAATCCATCTATATCTACAATTCTTATTTTAGTCATTTGTTCATCTGATAAAGTATTTTTAACATTGTTCACAAATTTTACAAATCTCCCATATGGTTTCATAAATTATAAGAGAGGTGTGTAAATTTTGTGAACAATGTTACTGTCACTTTGTCGGATGAATAAATGACCAAAATAAAAGTTATAGTTATTGATGAGTTATACAACTTTGTTGTGGATGACTTTTTCAGTTGAGGTTGTTTACTATTTAAAAATGTTGTTTAAAGTTGTCATAATTTGAAATTCAAATTCAAATTATCGAAACAAAGTCATATAGCAAAATGACCAAAATAAAAGTTATAGATATTGATGAGTTATACAACTTTGTTGTTGATGACTTTTTCAGTTGAAATCATTTAGTATTTGAAAGTGATGTTTGAAGTTGTCATAATATGAAATTTAAATTCAAATTATTGAAACAAAGTCATATAGCAAAATGACAAAAAAAAGTTGTAGATCTTGATAAGTTATACAATTATTATTGACAATTTTTTCATTTGAAATCTTTGCTACCCGAAAAGTTATTTGAATTTAGAGGAGGCAGGTAAAATGGACTTTTCGGCGAGGGGGAGCAAAAAGGCTGGGCCGGCGGCCCGAAGAGGGAGGAAGAGGGAGATACAGGTTGCGGGCTGAGGGAGGGATAGAGTAATACTTGGGCTGAAAAAGGCCCAAGTACATAGAGAGGAATTTTAATTTGTTTTCTATTTATTTTAATAGGTTAAATAAGTTTTGTGGTATTAAAATTAGTTATTGAGCTCTGAAAATTCACAAAAAATTTCAAAGAATAATTTAGACCACGTAAAATATTACAAAAAATATTTCCGTCCATGATTTTTAAAGGAAAATTTTAGTTTCCTCATTAATTCACTTGATTAAATTGCTTTAACTTTTAATACTCCATCCATCCCATAATGTAAGGTGTGCACGCATTTCAAGATTCAACTTTTAAACATTTGACCAACACTTAGTATAATATAAAATGTTTTATTTGTTAAAAATTATATCATTAGATTGATATTTAAATTTACTTTCATATTATTATAATTTTGTTGCTACAAATCTTATAGTGTATGAGAAATTATAAGCTAAAGATTAGTTTTGGAGACCGTGCCAGCTTTTACCGCGCCTTATATTATGGGATAGAGGGAGTATATTTTTTTCAAGAAATGCATTATATATATCTATGACAAATTAATATTCGTCAGAATGTCCCATTGAAATACTTTATGACGATTTCTAGTTGGTGTTAATGACGAACACATTTTTTTCGTCACTAAGCCACCCCATCTCATACTAATCGTCATAAAATGGAATGTGCTAATGACGAAGAGCTCCGATGTCACGAGGAATTCGTCACAGAAGATCATATTTCTTGTAGTGATGGCAAGGCATGCAATGGGGTAATTGAGGAATTGAATCGTGAGTACTGCTAGCTCCATGTATATGTAATTCGCTTTCCAGTTAGCAGCACCAAATTTTGGTCTCCTGCTGTCCTATTTAGCAGCACTACTGATTGTACTTTAGTTCCTAATGAGAGTGCACACTAATTTTGTTGAGGAAAACAATTATTGCAGTTCCAACTATAATCAGCTGATTATTTGTGTTTATTGTGTTGAGTGCATTACGAAACAAATTGATTTCATTTGATCTGAATAGTTTGTAAAGCATATCGAACAAAAAAAAAACTACAAAACTGCTTTGATTGTTTGAGATTAGGCTATAATATTACTTCATAATGGAGCTTTTCCTGACACTTTGACTATCATCTTCCGGTGCAGACAAAAAAAAACCTTCTGTCGACTAGAGTTTGATGTCGATTTATCCACACTTCCATGACTTTTAGAGGAAATGTGCTGCTTCAGTTCATCACAAATTATATGTGTTTGGAAGACTTAAATTCAGAATGATGTGGTGCCCTAATAATTTTCTACATTTTCTCTCAGGATTGACCTTTCAATTGCATCTTAGACTTTTGCATGGTCTACAACTGGTAATAATCTTCTGGTAATATCTACATTTCAGGTGACCAGAGACCAGAACATATGCAAGGCATAGACTTTTGTATACTTTGGCATGCTGTAGACTTTGGCTGGTTCTGAAACATATAGTCATGAGGTAACCTATCTGATTATTAAGTTTTAATATTTTCAATTGGTGATTTATGGTGCTGTCGTTGTCCACATGCCTCCGCAGACGAAAATTGTGCCTCGCCCGAGCCCCACTCTTTGTTAATCACCACCACAGTCCCCTCGGCGCCAAGACGGACACCACCTGCTAGTCCATAGGTTGCTGGTGGATCTAGTCCGCTGGTCATAGAACCCAAACCTTGGATTAACGCGAATAACCTCTTTTTAGGGAAAACTATCAGGCATTTGTCCACCAGTATAATTTTATAAAAGTGAATCAAAATGTTATTTACAAGACAAAAGAAGAAACACAAATAACCTTTATTGGGGCTTGAGAATTTTTTTACCGGAGATATTGTTTTTGTAGGTACATCTGTTAGGATGTTGCCGTTTTCATCGAAAGCACTCTTAATGCTGTGCTTTGTGAGGGCATATAATAACAGGTGAATCTGCCCCTTATAGATGTTTTTGAGGAGCTGAATACATTTCACAAGGGGCTTTCATCAGAAGATGCTGCAGAATGCTTGCAGCTGTCTGGTGCAAACGGATTGGAGAAGTGTGTAAATTGACTGCCTTTTTCTGATCATCGTTTACGTACATTCCTACTCTGAACTTCTCTTCTTTTTCTTTACTTCATTTTGGAGTAGAAGAAGAGCATCAAGTTCCTTAGCTTTATGTGGAACCATTTGTCCTGAATGATGGAGGAAGCAACAGTGATGGCATTGGTCTTAGCAAATGGTGGTGTAAGTGATCCGATTTGTTTTCTATGGTGTATAGGATATATACATCCATGGTTGTTCAGAAAGGCAAAATTCAATGAGAGCAACCCATAATGGTTTTTTTCAATATTCATTCACTCACTGTTTGTTTTCTCAGAGCCGAGGTCCTGATTGGGCAGATTTTCTGGGAATTGTTTGCCTCATGAATCAATTCAACAACTAGATTCATTTAGGAAAACAATGCAGGCAATCTTGCTGCTACACTCATGGCCTAGTTGGCACTAAAAACAAATGTTATTTTGTAATGTCGCACTAAATTCCTTGTTTGGGGTCATGCCTGCAGCTTGCAAGGAGTTTGGGGAAGTCAGGCTCACACTTCAACACAAGCAGTGATCTGTTTCAACCAAATGATAAGAAGGATGTGATAACATCAACTGCATCTTGGCTAGCAATGGGTTGGATTCTCAACGGTCTGACCTTTGTGATGGGGCCTCTTAGAATGTTAAAGCTCTATGGTGTTCTTCACATGGTATTAATACATTCTTTTGATACACTCTTGCTTTTAGGCTACAAGGAAAGTATTGGCTGACATTGATGAGGACACAACTAGTTCGGATATAACCATGACCACCTTATGTATTGATCAACCAAAGGTGCATATGTTCTATATTAGATTTACTTGTTATATATTTGAACAAACGTTGCTACACATTGAGTCCGAACTAGTTGTGTCCTCATCAGACATAGCATATGGTACAGAGCAATTATGTAGTGTGCCATATACTTGTGGGATACAATTACATTGTTTCAAAGATGGTAGATTGATTTCTGTTTCAAAAATATATGATGATGTTCTCAACATACTACTCAGTGTTGGTACTGTATTGATTTTTTTTATATATATATTAACATCTCAATAGGTAACCATCTGGTAATGAGATAATGCTTCATATTTGCTACATGAATTGCATTATTTTCATTTTTTTTATTGGTAACCATATCTGTGTGTTGTTGAAGTCGACAAATATTGCTGGCACACACACAGGTCCTCTTTTGTTCCATCCTTATCATTGATGTTTAAACGCACATGTTCATCATAGATATCGAGACATTGAGTAGAGAATGCTAAGTTTTTCGGAGACAAAGGTCTTTTGCAAGATGACAGAAAAGTAAACGAGATAACAAATTCTTTCATAAACAAGATATAGATTCCGTCGAACAGACTAGCCCCCAAGCTAAATGATTTGGTCTTCCAAAACCAAAGTGCTTTCATAAAAAAAAGGGCTATTCATGACAATTTCCTCTACATGCAAAATGTGATTAGGCTGCTTCATCAAAAGAAAAAAGGCACTCTCTTCATCAAGGTGGACATATCGAAGGCCTTCTCGAAACCCTGCAAAATCTGGGGTTTGGTCAAAAATGGGGAAACTGGATCTCCAACCTTCTGGGAACCTCATCTTCCAGAGTGTTGCTTAATGGAATCCCAGGGGAACACATCAATCACGCGCGTGGGCTCAGGCAAGGTGATCCTCTATCACCAACGTTGTTTATTCTCGTGATGGAACCTTTGCAACAGATCATAAAGAAGGCGGAAGAGTCCTTTGTACTCACTAATCTTCCTCAAAGACAGGCAAGATTCCGATGCTCCTTATATGCGGATGATGTTGCTCTCTTCATGGCACCATCACAAAATGACCTTCAAGCACCGAAGAAGATCATTTCCCTCTTTGCTCAAATAAGTGGACTGCACACAAATCTCACCAAAACTGAAATCTTCCCAATATCATGCTCTAGTATTGATGTTGAAGGCCTTCTCCCTTCTTTCACAGGAAGCCTGAAATCTTTCCCCTGCAAATACCTCGGTCTCCCCCTGCACTTCAAGAAAATTAGGAAATTAGACTTACAACCACTGATTGATAAGGTGGGGGGTCGTATTCCAGGGTGGAAAGGATGTTTCTTCACAGCTACAGGCCGCAAGGTCTTGGTGAAATCAACTCTCTGAGCTACGCCAATTTACCACATATCTGTCATTCCTTCTAACAAATGGCTTTACAAAAGAATTGACTGCTTTAGACGGCATATTTTGTGGAAAGGGGAAGATCCGGAAGAGTTTCCGCGGGTTGTAGCCTGCTAAATTGGAACTCGGTTTGCAAACCAAAGGATTTGGAGGGGCTTGGTATTCTAAACCTTGAAAAATTCTCGAGAGCACTCAGGCTTCGCTGGCTATGGTTTGGATGGAAAGATGAAACTAAGCCGTGGGTTAACATGGAGACACCCTGCGACAAAATCGATCATGCCCTTTTTCAGGCGGCAACATAGATCTCGATAGGAAATGGGAACAAAATCAGGTTTTGGACAGACCATTGGCTCGATGGAAGAGCACCTCAACGCATTGCGCCCTCTATTTTCAAGCTTGCCAAAAGAAAGGGAAATAATCTCCAGGTGGAACTGCAAGACAACCATTGGATTACCATGCTTAACCCAATTACATCTGTTTCGGAGATTGAGGAACGGGTTCAGCTAGGGAGCAAAATACAGGGTGTCATTTTAGATGAACAAAGAACATACGACATCTCCTGGAAGTGGACTGCAAATAGAGAATACTCGGCAAAGAGTGCATATCAAATGCAATTTCAAGGGGAGATAACACATACAAATTTCTCAACTCTTTGGACAGCGCATTCTGAACCAAAGCATCGTTTTTTCGGCTGGTTGATCCTGCACCAAAGAACACTAACAACTGAAAACCTTCTCAAGAGACATTGGCCATGTGATTGGATATACAGTCTCTGTAGAAGTGCTTTTGAAGATTCAAATCACCTAGCAAAATAGTGTCCTTTCACAAGCAAAGTTTGGCACCACGCCTCAAGTTAGATGGGCTATAGTTCTTTCTTTCCTCAACAAACGACTCATGAAAGCACAGCAGATTGGTGGGATATCCTAAGTTCTGTAACGCCAACCGCTATGAGAAAACAAATCCTAGGAGCCATGCTAACTACCTGGTGGAATGTCTGGTTGGAGCGAAACCGTAGAATCTTCCAACATGTCTCACAAAATGAGTTGCAGGTCGCCTTTACTATAAAGGAAAATATAGGCCATCTTATTAGCTCTAGACTCTCTTGAGCTAGAGATCTGTTTAGGGGGGGCTCACAATCTTTGTAATATCGTAACACTGGCCCCTACTACATGAGAGTTTGCTATTTTTTGTAACCTTTATTTATTTCTTCTAATATATCCTGCAAGTCTTTTGCCGTTATACGTTTCAAAAAAAACATTAGATGTTGATGGATGGTTTCGATTTTTATGTCTACGCACTGATTGTGAAGTTGTGCATTAGGAATTATTTCCTCTGTTTCACGGTAATAAGACGTTTTGGATTTTGAATGGATTCATAGAGAGATCTACATATATGTTTAATATATTTGTCCAAATTGATATGCATATCACTGAATCAAGACAAGGATGTCAAAATGTCTTACAGTGTGTAACAAAGGGAGTATATGTTTTCGAAACATGAAACTTTTTTACAAACATATAATAACTCATGTTTAATTTTGAACCTTCTATTTTATGCTTGTTTGACAAAAACATATATTGTATTCCTTTGATTATTTAATTTGTATTACTAAATATTACCGTAGCGTTAGCATGAGCAAATTACTAGTATCAAATAGTTTCTATATACTCCGTATTTAGAAGTTTTTCTTCTGTCACTTTTGCAAGCATGAATTTTGATAATTTACCATCTAATTCGTGCGTCTTGATCTTTTTACCACCTAATTGCATGCCTTCTATAATATACAATCAGGACTGCGAATTGTTTTATTTGACACCACTTTTTCCTTTTCTTTTATGTATTTCTGATTTTCTAATTCCATTTGTTGTTTCCTTGTTAGATTGTCAACATTTTTGCCCTTGTCCCACATGTCATATCAAAGAAATGTTCTCTCCCAAATTCACAGTCTTAGTCTGTCGCCGCCGAGCATCACCCCAGCCACTGTGCGCCCTGCGGTGGTGCTGCCCCAGCCACTGAGTGCACAGCCCGACGTCGCTATCCCCATCTCAACGCCTCGTCCGTCGCATCATCATGCAGTGGCCCTTGGTTGAGAAGAGGAGGCGAGGAGCAGGCCCCAAGGGCAAAGCAGCAATTGGATGAGAAGATAGTGGCAAAGTTGCTGGTTTCTTTTCAATTTTTCAATAGATAGATTTTGGTCTCCATTGGTGTCTCACGGTGCGACACGTCTTCATTTCTTTTTCCTTATTTACATCTGGGTGAGTTATTTACCATTTCATCAGGTTGCTCATCGTTGCTTTACCATCACGTGCAGATGCCGGTTTGTTTGTTAGTTGGAACTTACTACTCCCTGTGCTTCTCTTTGATTGGCTAGTCCAGTGGCCGGCTTAGATGAGGATGAATTACCGTCTTTGTGTGCTGTCACAATTTTGTTTGTTCTTCCTTCCTTTCCTGGCGTATATGTTTGCTTGTGTTTCCTTACACACAAAGGTGAGTTCCTCCACTGCGTCTACCTTAATGTGCCTATCTTCCAAGCTTTACCCTAGAGCTTGGGGCTATCACTCCATTTGCATCGGTGGTTTGTAGGATCGTGCACACCTTCGTCGTCGGTGTTGACGATGGAGGAGTACTCCGACCAACATTCACCACGTCGTATGAGAAGATGTTTTCTCAGTGTCCACGTCGATTGCCACGTGAGTGCAGAGTCTGACGATGATTGTTCATCTCTGAGTCCGAGCTCGCCTACACAATTATAAGCTTCTGAGGTCGTCGATTTTATTGCTGGCTTTCACCGTCACCCATCTCTGACGATAGTGACTATGGGTATTGCTGGTGTTCACTATCACCCATGTACCACGAATTTTGATCTCCTTGATGTTCCCTGAGCCAAAGTCCCACCATTGTTTGGGGTTCAATGCTAGACAACAAACTTTGGCGACCCTGGTTTGTGGCAGATAGTAACACCGATGCATGAGGATCAGCGGCTCTACCATCATTAGAGGACCAAGAAGCCTCTTTACGCCTCTAGCTGATCTTGCAAGATGGCCACAACGACCACTTCGGCTATGCCGTGCACACTGCATTGACATAGCATCTTCAACGTTGGTGAAGAGCTCACCAAACCCCCTATCGCTCACCTTATTGGCATGGACTTCATCAAGGTTGGCTCGAAGATCATCGGCATCACCGGCAAATCCAGCGGCGCCAACAATGTTGAGAGCGACATCACTGACACCGGCTCAGGGAAAGTGTCCACCGGCTCGCCAAGTACAACGCTATCAAGCTCAATAGCAAGATTTACCACAAAGACATAATTTGCAAGCTTGCTTACGGAACCGAGGTTAGAGGTGGTTGACCAGGCCAGGGCTGGCATCGGCGAGACATGGTCACCCTTACCGCAACCTTTTCAGCTGCCACATCATGTCGCTTGGACCATGCACCACAGGTCATATCACCATGGTCTCCTCCTCTCCGCGGAGGACTACACGAAACCTACATGCTCGACAACGGCCGACCGATGTCACAACCTGGGTGAAGCTCCACGGCGAGCCAATGTCATTCGAGGAGCGCGCTGTGTATACCGACGACTACATGTGGCCCTCTCTGTGCACACTGATAATTAACCTCCTCTCACCTATTTGTTCACATTTTGTATACAACTCTTCTCAGTCTTTGAAAATTTAAATGGTTGTTCAATCTATGTATGAAACTTTATCGGTCGCGCAGCATGACGCCGCACGCTCTCTTCTAGTTGCTCCCAAAATCAATTGGAAGAGAAGATGGTGGCAGAAGGAATTGCTTGATTTCATTTTTGCTCACTTGCCCTGTGTACACGATACCCTTTCAAGCTGATGTATGCAATTTTCTGGTAGCATGTATAGTGTAACCATATGTTGTACAGTGTTGCTCTCAAATGCAACTTTTTGATAGCATGTACCTGTAAAGAAATGGGAACTATCTAAATGCAATGATCAATTTTTGACAGGATATTGCAATACTGCCAGCTACTTGAAATGAGAACTAAAATGTTTAGTTCTTGATAATATAACATATATGTCAATTAACTAAAGAAAACCTATGAAAACCTTTGGCAGCTTGTATCCGTAATATGTATTCATACATGAAGCCAAACAAGTTGAATAACCAAATTTGAGAATTCCATCTAGATTACTTAACCAAATATGAGAATGTGACCCATATTATACATAACCAAGTCATACAAGTTCAGATTTGCGACAACATCTTGTCGCCGGAAGGCCCCAAGCTAGTGTTTGTACCGTTGCCCCACTGCCGTGATATCCCCCGCAAATTTCGCCATTTCTTGAGCGCAAATGCACAATCGTTCCATCGCCTACGTCTCTGGTGCCATCAAGTTCGTCGCCTTGGTTGGCTACGACGAAGCTTCTTGTCCCGAGAACAAGGTGAAGCTCAAACACTAGAAAGAGGAAACAACAATGGGTAGCTTGACTATCAGAGACATTTGGACGAGCGAGAGCTTCAACGCGATGAAAAGGATAAGAACAATTCACAGTCCCGACAGTATATTATGAGCATATTGTCCGTTTTCAAATGCTTCATTTTCAGCGAGAGCTTCAACAAATATGTGGATATCCTCTTTCTGAACAACTAGGGATATTTTGGTCTCAAAACTCAAAGTGGCAAAGTATTCTAAAGGTAACCTATTAAGTGACATTTTATCCTTTGCTTTTTAGTGAGTGGCATTTCATTGAAACCCCACAAATGGAGTAGCATATTGTCTGTTTTCTCCAAAGAATGGGGCGGATGGATGGATCGATCGATCCAAAGAGAGGAGGATATCCTCTCTGGATCTGACAGGTGGGGCCAAGGGCAAATAAGTCCAGAAACATGTGAAAAATAAATAAAATGGAATAAAAAAAGGTGAAATACAGTAAAAGTAGAGAAAGTGGTACCAAATAGAACAATTCGTAGTCCCGATAGCGTGTTATGGGAGGCACGCGGATTAGGTGGTAAATAAAACAAAGCAGACTTATCTTTACTTTATAAAAATTGAAGATGTTTTTACCGCTACTTTGGTACGTCGTTCGTGTCCCAGTCTAATTCACATCCTCGCACATGCCGTGTATTACCCACCACTTCGCCATGTCTCCGATTCGATCGTTCTGTTTCCGTGCTTGAGCTTTGGTACGTCTTACGATCACTTGTGTCCGTAAGTCCTAGTCTGTAACCATGTGGAACGAACGGCCATGCGTTGATCGTCGGAGGAGTCAATACTCCTTACGTGAGCCTGCTGCACCTAGCTGCTCACGCAGCCACACATAACATGGTCAAAGCTAAAGCCCAACAGGCTACAAACCTATGGCCCAGCTCTCAAATTGGACCTTTGTTGATGGTCGTTATATACCAATTTCGACCGTCAATACATATGGAAATAAAGGAGAACTAGCAATGCTTGCATGCATATTTGTTTAAGCATAATCTATTTTTACTTGTACTTGTCAAAGTATTTGTATACAGGAGATTTTCATATAAATGGAGGAGAAACCATGGAAAATAATCGTTCAATCAATCATAGCTCGACGGGTGGCAGACTTATGGATGAATGGGCCCACAAACCCACTAGAACACCTGCAATTGGGCCCAACCACCATGCCACTGAGCTTAGGATCCATCAAGCGAGGTACGGGAGAAAAGATGGGCCAACCCAAGTGAAGCATCTAAGCCCCCGATGTTAATTTTGGTAATTAATGACAAACACTAATTGTGGACTAACTGTTCTTTTGAGCTATATATTTTAAGTTAGGTTCGCATTATGTGTGCGCATGGATGTCTACCGATGGATTAAAATTGACGGCGCAAAGCAAAAGGAAGAGAAGATGGTAAACTAGTGTTTTCATTTTAAATTGATCGAGGCGTTGGGTGATCAAAATTGTGCTTGTTTATTTATAACTTTGCCATACTGTTAAGAGGGGTAATGACCTAGCAAAGAGATGATTTTAATTGCCACATTAGGTCATTATGCATCTAGACTTGTGCTCACATTTCACAACACACACCTTTTCACTAAGTTCGCCCTGACCAGGGCCGGTCTGACCGCAGGTCAGAGGCCGGTCTGACCAGCCACCTAGTGGCGGTCTGACCGGCATGACTGGCCAGTCTGACCGGCGGCACTTGTGCGGCCAGACCGGCCGCCTGGAGGCCGGGATGGTGTTGCTCTGGTTTGGGCCATACAGAGCCGACAGAGCCGTATTCAGTCAGACCGAGCCGAGGCCGGTCTGACCGGCTACTCAACGTCGGTCTGACCGGCTAGGGCAATGGGGCCCAATGACAGGCCTACAACGGCTAGAAAACTAGCAGTTGTTTTCTAGCCGTTGTAGAGTAGCACGGTCTGACCAGCCATACACCTCAGGTCAGACCGGCAGAGCACTGAGTTGGGGGATTTCGCCCCCAACGGCTAGTTTTGGTGGGTGGGAGTATAAATACTCCCCCACCAGCAGCAAGGGGTCTCTCTTGGCACCCAATTCAATTGCATACACCCCTTGCACCTCTCTCACACACATTTGAGCTTAGTGTTCATCCATTGTAGTGGTTGAGGGTTGATTTAGCCAAGAGTCAAGTGCATTGCTTCATTGTAGAGCTAGTGTGGCACTTGATCATCTCTGAGCTGCGTCATTGCTTGTTACTCTTGGAGGTTGCTGCCTCCTAGACGACTTGTGGAGGAGTTTCCCAGTGACCTCTCCGGGAAGATTGTGGAGGAGGCCCTGGCGCCGGTGTTGAGTGGTTTGGAGTTCACCACCTTCGGAGTGAAGTAAGAACTACCCCGAGTGATCGAGGCTTGGGTAGTCCTCTCGGTAGGCCGGCTCCCGCCTTGCCCACCCCTTGACGAAGGGGGTGTGCGGTGGCTTCGTGGTTGAGCGGTGGAGTTGGGCTCGCCTCAACGGGGAGTAGGAAACCGACGAGTTTCCGAACCTCGGTGAAAAATCTATTGTCTCCTTGTCTCATTTATTTGTTGCATTTACATTTGTGCAATTTACATTCCTAGAGACATACTTGAGATCATATCACCCTAGGATTGCTAAACTAGACTTAGGAATTGTGATTTACTTTCCTAGTAATTTATTTGAGCCACTTTCACCCTAGGATTGCAAAACATAACTTAGTTGCTTAGTTAGACTTATCCCTTACCAAGCCTAGCAACTTAGGTTAGTTTTGATTAGGTGTCATTTAATTTTAAATCGCCTATTCACCCCCCTCTAGTCGACATCTCGATCCTACACCAGGGTTCGGCCGAACCACCACCGGCGCCTCTGATCCTGGCCTTCCATGTGGACGTCCTAGATTGCTCCCCAATGACAGTTGCGGGGTGTTTAGGACATTTCCAACCACCACAACCGTCATATGGAGGCTATTTAAGGATCTCTCCCTCTCCATTTCAATACACACCAAGGAGGATCAAGCAGGAGTTCTCTAGTTTATTTACTTTGTGTCTAGTGCTTGTGGAGTAGAATTAGAATAATTTATTAGTTCTTCAAGTCTTCCGGAGATTTTGAGTATGACTCTAGTAGCTCTTCTCTCTCTTGTAAGATTTAATTCAGTAATGAAATATTCTTCTTTGTATAGTTTTGGTCCTTTACTTCATTTATATAATTATTTGAGTACCTACTTTAGTTCATACTTGTCTCGTAATAATTATGTAGCTAGCTTACTGGAGATATGCAATGGTATTGGTTTGATATTCATTTATATGATTGCTCTATGTCATCTGCAAAGATGTAGAGTAATATTTAGTAATGTAATCGTGGTGCTTAGATTATTAGATAACATTAAATGGCGATGTATGCCACGAGTATTCCTCCATGAGCGTATATAGGGGTAAGAGATTTTCCTGGTGTGGGTACTCCTCCGTATCTATTACCGGTTGAATGGCCATAACGGATTGTCGTAAGAAACTCAGCAATTAGGGGTGGTTTCTCGAAATACTAGGAGGGCATAGTTAGGGGATATTGGCTACATAATTGTATAATGGCAAGTGCAGACTAAAATGACTATATACTATAAGTACAAAAATAATTATGTTCTTATTCTTTCTCCATTTAGTTTAGATTATTATTTTAGTGAGAGTATTCTAGTTAGTTCCTTCTGTGTGTTAATCTATCTATCCTTGAATTGATGAACCCCTGCATTAGACTTTGATCTGTACGAGTGATATAAATTTCTAGCATAGTACTCTGTTATCATATCTTTTCCTAGGATTAAATAAATATGATACCTTAAAATACTTCTGGGTAAAATGCTACAGCAGTGTATCCGCGCGCTTGCGGATTATATCTATATTTTTAGTAATATCGTTAAGAAATATCAACAACCTTGGAAACCTGCTGGCTTCATATTTAGTTATCCGCTGGCTTTAAATATGGAAATTTTAGTTTCTATACGAAACATAGTTTCTATACGGAACAACATATTATTGAATTGGTATAATGGTTGTTTACATAAATATAATTGTATCCCGTTCTACAATTTAAATAAAATTATAATTTACTAGAAAAGATGCCCGTGCGTTGCAACGGGTAGAGCCAATTTAATTTATACATATGTATCGGTGGAAAAATAATCACAGCCCATTGTTTCGTCTATTCATGTGCTTACCCAAATCACTTATTGTCAAATAAAAGACTATTTGTGTGTAAATAAGTTCTAAAATTTAAAATTTGGCTTATAGGAATAAGCATAAGCCAAACAATAAGGCCTTCAAACATGAGCTTGATTTGTTGTCCAGCTTTATCTCAAGTTGGGCAGGAATTGATAACGGACGAAATCAGCAACTTTGATCATCCTTTATTTCAGTTGGCATGTTCTTTTCGAAAGTAAAATTGATTATTACAGATTATTGTAACGACATCCCTGGTAGTACGTACAATCATGTGTGGAGACTGACTTGAAATCATGCTAACATATCCTAGAAATCGTGTCTTATAATACAAATAGAATTGGATGATCTGAGCAACAATGTATGTGATATCCACACGGATTCTTTGAGTATCATTCGCTTGGTATCCACATCACACGAACTCTCTTTCGCAGTTCACTCACGAATCATTACTTTGCAATGAATGTTACGTGTGACGGGAATCAGATACGGACGACGTACCATAGTTTTGACAAAAACATCTTCAGATACGGGCGAGGGCGACACAATCTCAATCGAACATGCGGCAAAGGCAAATCGCGCACGCGAGGGCGTTGCGGGCCTAATCTAGCATGCAGAAAATCACGGGCGTGAGGGCATTGCGTGCGGCAAGGGACACGTGAAAAGTGCAGGCCCAATTAATTCACGCATGTCTCGGATAAGAGGGACACTTTGACATAAGATAAAAGGAAAGGATTTGACATAAACATTAAATTAAAACTAAAACATAAAATGAAAACCGATTCAAACACGGATGACGCATCAAATTTTTAGGGGAAACATTTTTAATTTTTATAATAGTAGATATGGAGATAGAGATATGGATAGATGAAAAAAAGGTCACCACGTCATCTGAAGGATGGAATTGAAGGATGACGTGGGACGTGGGACATGGGCCAGGATACAATCGATTTGGGGCCTGCATGCAATAGATCCAACGCGTGGGAAGGAAATCACACGGAAAAAAATCGATCTCAATGAACCGCGATATACCCGTACGCGGGGTAAAAAGAAAAGGGAAGAAAAATAACTGCGCGCGTGGATAGAGTCGGACAACGTACAATTTTTTTTTTTTTTTGACAAAAACATCTTAAACTTTTATAATAGGTAAAGATAAAGATGTACAACTATATCGATTAATCTACACCGTTATAATCTAACTAACAAAGTCTAATTCTTAATGTAAGAATTTCTAGCCCTCTAATACAACCATCATGGTTTTTTAAAGCTATATCTATAACATAATACGATGCATATATTATCTTTACTGTTACAACGCACCGACATTTTGCTAGTTACATAAAATTATCAAAATCCCCAATGCAAACCTGACGAACTGATGCCATATGTAGACGAAAAAGGAAGAGCCTTAGGCCCTGTTTAGATGGGACTAAAACTTTTAAGTCCCTATCACATCGAATGTTTGGATATTAATTATAAATATTAAATATAGACTATTAATAAAACGTATCCATAATCTTGAACTAATTCGCGAGACGAATCTATTGAGTCTAACTAATCCATGATTAGCCTATGTGATGCTACAGTAAACATTCTCTAATTATGGATTAATTAGGCTTAAAAAATTTATCTCGTGAATTAGCTTTTATTTATGTAATTGGTTTTGTAAGTAGTATATATTTAATACTCTAAATTAGTGTCTACAGACAGGGACTAAAGTTAAGTCCCTGAATACAAACACCACCTTAAACCCTAGCAGGGACCGTTCACCCCAAACCAAAAAGAAAACCCCCTTTGTCGACAAAGCCAGGCCCAAGCTCCTTTCCCACCCACCCGTGAGATGGCGGCGGAGGCCCAAGCCGCCCCGCCGAGGCCCGCCCAACCACCGTCGCCCTCGCCGCCGTGTCCTCCGCCCACGGCTCCGCCCTCGTCCGCCTCGGCGACACCGTACGACCCCCCAAGCCGCCGCTCTCCACCCCTCCCTCTCCCCGCCACTCTTCCTGATTTAGGCGTCCGTGCGCCACCTGTTTGACGAAATGCCTCCCGTATCTGTTTGCGGCAGGCCATGCTCGCGTCGATCAAGCTCGAGGTGATGTCGCCCTCCGGTGAGGCCCCCGACGAAGGATCTATTGGTATGTTTGCCGTTGATTTATCTTCTCATAGTGCTTTTGCTTTGCGCGTTTGGCTAATTTATCTGCGTTTCTATTGTGGCGTGGTGCCGTGGTGTTCTGCAGCTGTGGAGTTCCACATGCCGCCTATCTGTTCCCCGCTTGTCAGACCAGGACGGCCGGCAGAGGTTGCGCCAGTCATCTCCAAGAACCTAGAGGACATCCTCATGAGGTATATCGTGCCTTGCTGTTTCTCCATTCGTCACGTACCATGTACTTTGACTGAATGGGCATATCATTGTGCTTTCCATGTGTATAATCTGCATTTTGCTTGAATGGATGAATGCCTGTCTGCAGGAGTGAATTTAATTTATTTATTTTCTGCAGTAAATCATGCTGATTTGCTATATTGTAGCAATTGGACTTTAGAGTTTAATCATGGGGTTCCTTTTTAATCAGCAAAGTAGTCATGTGAAACTGCATTAGCACAAATGGAACTATTGAAGAGTATTTTGTTGATTCGCTTTTAGCTAGCCAATATGATCTGTATGTTGGATTGGGCATGATAAAATGGCAGTTCGTTTGCATACTGTACAGTGGGGCTGGTTCATCTTGTTCTACTTGTTAGTAGAAAACCAGAAATGGGGAATTTAATTTTGTGGAATCAGTCTTGTCGATCATATGACTTATCTATTTTTCTGTATGCCCGTGAAACTTCTATATCCGTTTGCATACATGGCATATACAGAGGCGACTTTATTTAATCCTCTCGTGCAGCTCAGGGATGCTAAATTTGAAGGAGCTCTGTTTGATCAGTGGGAAGGCATCTTGGTTAGCATACCTGGTAATCACTGTTTTCATTATTGGTTCCTTCTCTTTGTAAGGCTTACTGGGCATCTCCAATAAGTCAAATTGAAAAGCTTCACCTGAAATCTAGTCGTGATACATTAAATAAGATGCGCAAGGCTTCTCATCCTTGAAGCCTGGTCCAAGCATCAATTGCTTGCTGCTTGCCTAATGTCAAGTAGCCAGCAATAGCCTTCCTCAAGGGATGATAGTTATTTTGTCATGATTGTGGACATTAATGTTTAGAGCACTTTCATAGTGGTCTCTACTGGAATTTATCTACTTCCAGTAATACTACCAGTAGAAACAACCTAACTCACAGCTTTATAAGGGTCTTCATTGGACAATTATACCCCCATTGGTTGTACCACTGGTATTGAGTCAGTACTATAAACAGATATGGTCCGTTTAATGAAAAAAGACAGAAGGTCTAGATCAGTTCTACTTTCAATAGAACCACTGTAAAAGTTGTCCAATGTTTTATGGCTCGGATGATCGACACGAAGTAACTTGCTTGCAACAACAAACTTTTCATCTGGGACAACAAACTTATTATTAGTGAATTTTGTCCCCCAGATAAGTTGGAACTAAATAAATATCTTACTTGGGCTGCTTTTCTTAGTGCTTCCTATCCTTAAGTATTTCTTTAAAAAAGTGCTGAAGATTTTCTGGGAAAATGTATGAATAATGATATGCTTTAGTCTGCTACCCTGTTTTCCCTTTTTCTTTTCCCTTCTAGGCTTGTACATAAAACTAAATCTTTTAGAGCAAATCTGCTCAATACCATCGCATAGAAATTGGAGTTGGAAAATGCCATAGTGAATGTGACATGCTGCCAAATACCATTCGCGAACCCCACAAATGCTGGAGAATACCATCACCAGTGCATTTTCCCATGATTGTTAATGACCCATTCTTTCTTTTTTCTTCTTATATTTCTACTAGGTGGGCCCATATTATGCCTTTTCCTCCTTTCTCATATGCTTCCCTTTTTTCTCTGTAATTCATATCACATAGACGTGCCTATTCTTCTCATGCTGCATGGCCACAGGCCTCTTCTCCCCATGGTGTGTGGTAGGATGATGCCATTAACGTCTCCCAGCTGCCACATCCTGTGAAGCCACTGTCACCAAGAGCAAATGTGAGGTCAGATTTCATGATGGCATTGGCGTCCACCCAGAGCATCTTGGCCATGACAGCGATGACTTCCGCATTGGGCAGGTCCTCAAGCATGGTGGCTGGCAACATCGTACTGCCTTTATCTGTGACATGGATCCAGCACCTGGAGTTCTGTAGCATGATGTAAAAGGGTGTGGACAAAGTGGGAATCTTAGATCACCACTGCCACTTGTCTCATTTCCTTGGTGCTCCACAACTGCCGCATGACGTTAGAACGTATTGCCAATCTTGCCATGTCACCTCCATGCTGCTCCTGTCAATTTTTCTCTGATCTCTTCTATATGTCCATAAAAATGGAACCTTCTTGTCGTGTTCTATGCCATGCTCACCATTTGTTGCTATTTCAGTCATTGGAGCACGTCATGTGTGGTCGCGCATGCTCGGTGCTTGTCCTCAATCACTCTATAGCAGCTCCCAGAACGTTAAGAGAGATGAGGAAAATGTCAGATAACCTGTATCTTTTATTTTTATCTTTGTCCTAGTAGGATGGAAACATTAGATATGGATGGAAAAAAGTTTACGGGGATGGTATTCTCAAGAATTTTCTGTGTTCTTAATGGTCTTTGGAAGCTTTGGTTTCTTGATGTTATTTTCCTACTCCAATTTCCTTTTTATGCCATAGAACAAATATGCCCCTTTTTTAACGGAAACTCCAACAGGGACTTTCCCTGCTGTTTCCCTAAAATATAGTTCATGTGGCAGCACCAAATCTGTTATCTGCGGTTGCTTGCTGCAATAGAACTGAGCGCGTGATGTGAGATTTGCCAGTATACTATTATTGTACCTGAGCATTGTGATAAATGCCAACTAGTACCCTGAAATCAGAAAATCATATATACCACTAGATGAGATTAATCAACAACCTAAACGCACATATTTGCAAAATTGCAATTTTTGCAGAAGATATTGCAATATGCAAACAACACACACATGTTTAAAAGAATACACTTTTTTAATTGAAGATATTGCAAAAATGCAAGCAACACAACATTTCTACGTACATCTGTCAGCTGAAGGTCTTTAATAGAGGTGGGTGTAAAGTACAACATCAACCACAGCTCTTGTAAAGGAACAAACAATGGCATAAAAATAAGTTCAGGCAGTTCTCGTCCAAAAACAAGTTTGCAAAAAGTATTTGTGTTTTATACAACCACAGCTCTTGTAAAGGGACAAACAATGGCATAAAAATAAGTTCAGGCAATGCCCGTCCAAAAACAAGTTTGCAAAAAGTATGTGTTTTATACTTCTGTTGTTTTCTTGACATCTCAACTTTACAGGATGTCTATTGTTTGAATGCTGATGGGTCTCTATTCGACGCTGCACTAATCTCAGCTGTTGCTGCATTTACACATTGTACGTTCCTTCTTTCTGATAGCTTATCTTGATTTGACATTTTTCACTACTTAATTACTCTTCATTTTGAAATGTAAATATGCTATTGTAATATGTGCTAGCAGTTAGTGCTTTATTCAGTCAGTATGAATCAAATTACAGATTTAGTGCCCCCATTAAATACTCTTTTTGATAACTACAAACTCATGGAATTGCCTATTCTTCTCCATTAGTTAAGCTTTTGGGTGAACTTTCTGGTGCATGCAATTCAATTTTGTATCACTACCAAGAGGTCTTGAGTTCAAATCTTGTCAGGCACTGTTTAAATAAAACGCTGGCAAGCCTTGTAAGTGTGAGGTAGGAGGGATCCTAGATTGACGAGTGTTAAAGGATAAGTGAATTGTCCATCCTTCTCCATCAGCTTAAGCTTTTGGTTGAACTGGTTGGTGCATGTGACTGAGTGTTAAACATCCATAGTTAGTTTAATTTTTTATTTCTAATCATCTAAATATTGTACGCATTGGTTTATGAGACAGTTCATAGCACATTTTGAGATTATTAGATGAGAACCATATAAAATACAGTAGTTTAACATGTAAACATTGTTGATTTTTCTATTCTACCTAGTGAAACTTCAGGAAGACCGCAAGTTTTTTATGTATATATAAAACTAGTTAATAGCCATAAATATATGCCCTCGTCTATTTCATTTTACATGGCGTATAGTTTTTCCTCATTTATCATATCATGGCATTTTCTGCTGGTTTTATAGACTTATTTAATCTTATGCAAACTCGTATGGTTTCTTATATGCTAAATAAAATAGAGGGAGTATTACTTGCCATACTTCTTAGAAAAGTAAACATTGAGAAACGGGACTCATCAAGATTGGGGTAACTTGATCCACATTCTGTTTTGTATCATTTGAAAGATTGTAATGTTGGAGTCGATGTTGTGAATGAAGATGTTAAGTGGTCTTTCATTTAATATGGTTTCATGTGGCTGTCTCACAAACCTTTTTCTTATGTTTGGTGGTTTATGTGCGTGAGAAGCTTGCCTAAATAGAGTAATGGAAGGTGTGTTTTGTTTTGACCTTATGAGCTCTGGGCGGAGTGTGGAGTGAGGCTATATGTGATCCTGTTATCATAACCAACCCTGCATTGGTGAAAAAAAAAAGATGAAAACATTGTAGGTACAAAGAGATTTTTATGTACAGGATATTACTGATTATTTCCTGGTCATTTATGATTCTTGAAATTCAACAAAAAACTTCAGATGGCAAGGCAAGTCCTGTTAGATTTGACATGGAAGTATTATCTGGTCAAAACTCGCTGATCTATGCCTGTTCATTTTCCATTTTATAGAAAGTTTGTGCATCTGAATTTCTTGGTCTGTTCCATTTTCTTCATGTTAACATCTCAAGGTGCTTTAGTTAATTTTCATTACTAATACTATGTTATATTTGCAGTGGAAATTCCTTTGGTATCTGTCGGTGATGATGGTAGAGTATTTACTGTTGGGGGCAATGAAGGCAAAGCCAAATATGAATTGGTAAACAGAGAAAAGAGGAAGCTTACGATTACTAATGTTCCATTTTCCCTTACATGTGCACTTCACAAGGATAATGTTCTAGCGGATCCAACTGCTGAAGAAGAATCAATAATAGAGACTTCTGTGACTATTGTTCTCGATTCTTCAGACCAAATAGTGTCAATACAAAAACCTGGAGGTGCAGTGACATCTATGACAACTATTAAGGTCTGTTAGCTAATCCGTGCTTAATAAAAATTTCCATAGTATCTGTGGTAGATTTTTTTTTTTGGCTTTTGGTAAAGTATTCAGGCGTGAAACAGGCTTCATGTATTTGACAACAAAGGAATTGCATTTGTATATTTGATTCAGGACGAAATAGCAGCTGTCTGAAGTTAGATACTACTGAGTTTTATGTTTTGGTGATATTTCCTATTCTTATACTGTTATCAAGGGTTGGCTTGTGTCTCTACTCTACCAAAATTTGGATGCCAAAATTTTGGCATTGATAAATTTTAATAGGGTGTAGAGATGGAGAACTATTGCTTAGTTTTGTGCCAAAATTATCTTAATGTTAGAGGAATATATAGGCTCTACCAAAATTTTGATATGCTAGTCTTGATGGAGTACATTTTGACAAGGTAGCAAACCAAACTAGCCCCAAGTTAAGCACATATATTTTCACTAATTTGTTAGTTCTATTTGATTCTGAAAACTTTGCACACCATGTGGCATAGACAACCATTTGAGGATACACCTGATTGACCTTTAATTTCTGCAGGAATGCATTAGCTTGGCTAAGGACAGGAGAAGAAAGTTAAGAGAAATTCTCATGGACAATGTTGAAGCAATGGAAGTCGACCAAACTGATTAAGTTTGTCACAGTTCTGATTCAGTGAATCTAACCAAATTATTTTTGTAGTAGCTCTTTCCTATCTCTTGGTTGTACTCGTAGCGTGATAAATTTTAGCACCTTTGGCTACTATCTGTTTAATTACATAAGTAACAGCCCGTACCTGCCTATGATTTTATTGAATTAAAGTGGTATCATAATGTTATTTGAGTCTGTCTTATGTCTTCTTTGTATTCGTAGTATGAGGAATTTTAGCGTCGATCTACCTTCGGCTTACCTTCTGTGTTTAGTTACACACAACAATACAAGTATGTAACAGTCTTTGCCTGCCTATGATTTTTTTTTTCTTACTAAAGTCGCATCATAATGTTCTTTGATGGTATGGTTCGGAAAGCAAATTGTGTGCAGTCGTGATTCTAGGAGATGAAATTGAGTTTTTCTTTCTTATTTTTGGAAAAATTACTGTAGGAGAGGCTCCTACAGTTTATATATTTGTTTAGTTAAGGTAAAAATTTACTATGAGAATTCACTTGAATATTTATATATTTTTAGAAAATCATGAGCTGCAGCTTGCAGCTAGGAGTTTGTTTGTCTCAAGTTAGCACGGGAGTTTTTTTTAAAAGATTTCTTATATGACTCCTTATGTATTTTTAAAAGTAAATAAACTTAAAAATCGACTCAACTACGGATATGTATTTCCAAAAGTGAACAAACTTAAAAACCGACTTATATAAAGATGACGTAACAAAATACCGGCAAAAACATCTTCAATTTTTATAATAGTAGAGTTAAAACAAAGTTACATATTTATATAAGAAAGTCTCAAAATGTAGGGGTTTTAATCTATCCTTTGGGAGATAGATTCTAATAACTCAAGTGGACATTCATCCGTTTATCGCAGGTAAGATAGATTAATATGTAATATATCACTCCACAAACGTGCAAGTTCAAATTCAACTTCTACAAATTGTACCAAAAATAACAAATTTAGCTATATATCATAGGGCAAGTATATAGTAAAAATATAATATAGGAGTTGGATTTTTTACACGCGAGTTCACATGTACCCACAATCTACACCCTATATGTATCTTGCACGAATCTTAGGGCAAGTATATTAGGTGCTAACAAAATGTATCATGCATGATATTTACGTTATACTATATTTTTTACAAGTGTAAAATACCTTGTTTATATAATTTTTGTATTTCTTGTATGCAAAACTTGTTTATGCAGTTTACCTTGTTTATATAAATTATCTTGTTTACGTAGTTTTTGATGGTAGGATATATATCATTTTGGAAATATCATTTTTGCAAGATGACAATTTGGTGATATAGTAGATATATTGTTTTCTCATTTTGACTAAATATCATGTTATAAACAAAATAAGGATTAGAGAAATACAATGCACTAGATATATAAATGTCATATATGATTATTATTGAAAAATTTATTTGGTAAAAAATGCAACATACATGTTATACATATTGTGAACCAACCTAATCCTAATTATCTTTTCTCCCTATAGTAAGCATTCATTTGGTTAAGGTCAGGTACATTTTGCAGCACGAATCTTAGAACACATCAACGGTGTAGATTGTAGGTACATATGAATTTTGGTGTTGAGTTTTGCTTGTTATTTTTGTTATAATTTGTATAAGTTGAATTTTAACTTGCATATTTGTGGAGTGATATATTACATATTGACCTATTCAATTATTTTTAAATTTTTTCACAACCATTTAGATGATATGCAATAAACGGGTGGACATCCACCCTGGTGATTAAAATAGTTTTCCCTTTGCTCTATAGATAACCATGGCAAACTCAGCTCTAAATTTATCTTTACATAACTGTATGGAAGAATTAATCTCTCTGAAAGTTTGTTGTTTCTAGTAATCCAAATGCTCCAGGCCATTAGAATGATAATCTCCATAAAGAATGGGACTTGCAATTTATCTTGTAGATCTTGGATTGCTTTTTGCACTAAGATGTCAACTGTCATTGTTGTACATATATATAGTTCCAGGCTTCCAGCATCTTTGTGAGAATGGACACAGGTGAAAAACAGGTGTTGCAAAGTTTCCTCTTGCTGGTTTTGACATAGCACAACTGCACAAGTGAAATCTAGCCTGTCATTTTTTTTTCTTTTGAGAAGATTCCTTCTATTAAGCCTATCTTTCATGAGAAGCCAAAAGAAACTTTGGGCCTGTTTGGGGGAGCTTTCAGCTGCTGCAGCTTCTCCCAGAATCAGAAGCTCCCCAAACAGTCCAGCTTTTGGTCCAGATTCTGAGAAGCTGTTGTTGTAGAATCCAGAAAATGAACTAGAAGCCAGAAGCTGGAAAACCCAGCTTTTCTAGATTCTCAAAAGCTGGCTATTAACCAGCTGCTTCTTATAATGTTAAGCTCCCCCAAACAGGCCCTCTGTGCTTTGCTTGGACACTACATTTCCATAAGCATTTTCTTTTCTTTTGAGAAGATTCCTTCTGTTAAGCCTATCTTACATGAGAAGCCAAATGAAACTTTGTGCTTTGCTTGGACACAACATTTCCTTAAGCATTTTCTTTTCTTAATCCCTTTTTATGCTCAAACTGTCAGCATGAATGTAGTCAATGAGTTTACATAGTCCTATAAAACCTGGTCTCTGTAAGTTCTACTCACATACTATTAGCATGACACGTGCATAACTTAACATTTTCTGTGCATAGAAACTCCCTGCTGTGGTCTACGTGCATTTCAGAGCGTGGCACATGAAATAACTACTCCAAACAACATAATCATAAGAAGCGCATAGGCCTTTCCATCAGCATACTCATAGAATGGATTTGATTTGAATAACAATACAAGTCCTCGGACTGTCCAGCTGAAATTAGCCATGAACATATAAACATGCACTTTAAGTTAAGTTTAGTTCACAATCCAACAGCAAAAATGAAATAATAATAATAATAATAATAATAATAATAATAATAAAGCTGAAACTACGACTTACATGCAAAAACCACTACATAGAACGGAATCATATGAGAAACCTGCTTTCTTGTATAGAGCTTGCAATCGTAATCAATTAACAAATATGGTTAAATTCAATCAAGTGGTCTTCTTCTTTTTCTTTGACTTGAGCATAACAAGACCCACGAACACGCTTAAGAAAGATAGGAGAATCACGCCGAGAATCACGCCGGCAAGCACTGGGATCAAAATAGCATACTCTTGAGGCAGAAAGTACTTGTGGACGAAGTGATGACTGTCAACAAATGGCTATATTGAAAAAAAGAGGAACAGCTTATCATCCAGAAATAAAATCATAGATGTTATATTTGAAATGAAAAACGCCTAGAAGTTACTAACCAGGATGATGACCCAGAAAGTATAGTATGTAAAGATGGATAGACTTGTCAAGGTTAAAATAAAGCCTACTGCCTTGTCCCCCAATTCCATTTGTGCAGATATTGTAGATATCTAAACTTGATTCAGATGATAAAATCAGCTTCCTACATGCACACAAAAACAGTCTGCATTAGAAAGCACACCAAATCTCATGAAAATTAGTCCTATTTGGGGAAATAAAACAAGATATAATAAACCCAAAGTATTTATACAACACGAAGGTGGTGCTGAGCTAGCAATCACTGTAGCAATACACTAAAGTGCAACTAGAAATTGACACAGGGAAATATTGCCATAGTAAAACTGATTTACAACGATCTGCCATGTCACATCTATTGCCTTGATGAAAGCATTGCAACATCCACATTTCAACAATATGTAGTTAAGGCTGTGTTCGATTCCTCTCGAGATCTTTAGCGCACGCAAAACGAGAAAGCTCATCAGCACATGATTAATTAAGTATTAATTATAAACTTGAAAAATGGATTTATTTGAATTTTTTAAACAACTTCTATATAGAAATTGTTTTTGCAAAAAACACATCATTTAACAGTTTGAAAGCATGCTAATCGAAAACTAGGAAGTTGAAGTTTGGAGCTCAAGAAAAGAGAAGGGCCTAAAGCTTCAAAGTGAAGCTCGCTAGTCATATTGCATTTTATGCTGATTGATAATACCAAGAGGAATGCTAACATGCAGCTAACATACCAGGTCGTTCACTATGCTGCTAGAACTCAGACTAACAAAAACTCCCCTTTTAATCACTCAAAATCATAACCTACCTATAATGATTCCCAATTTCCTGGTACTAAGCACACATCACAGCAAAATGTCACAGTTGCTCTAATTAGATGGAATGGTACTATGATTATTATGCTTTGGATTCCAAAATAATATTCAGAACAATGAATGTGAATCTAAACTGCTAAATAAAACAAAACAATAGTATTCTAAAGAACACAGCAAACGAATTATACTATGTGTTACATTTTGGGTGAATAGATAATTTAGTCCTTCAAGTTTCACCGAAGGCTCAATTTGGTCCTTTAGGTTTCATTTGGTCCACATTGGTCCTCTAAATATTTGTTTTGGCCTAAAATCATCCTTGGACCTACTTAATATGCCATATGACTATTTTTAGTCCACAATTATGTTAGAAAATGTCCCTTTTGCCCTTAATTTGTATACAACTATACGCTAGAAAAAAGAAAACCAAAATGAATAAACAACATTGCATATGTACTTCTCATTATTTCAACATGTACACATGAAAATTAAGCCTAATGGCTATCGTATACACTTGCAAGTACAAAATTTATTTTTGTTTTATCTATAAAAAAATTATTGCATGCAATTTTTTCTTTTATATATGTGAATGAGGGGGCATAAGTGTCATTTATCAAGAGAGTTGTTTGTTATGTTGGTTCAAGGATAAGTTTGAATTAAAATAAAAACTTGAAGGATTAATATGGACACATTGAAACATTAAGGACTAAACTGATCCTTGCATGAAACTTGGAGGACCAGTTTAGCTATTCACCCTTACATTTTTGGCTGTTCTATGTTTCTATTGAACTTATTATGACATTCCATTACTATGCATGTACCCTATAGTTACTGAACTTCGCATTGAGCATTGTGTAAAAGCATCTAGGACTAAGAAGTCTCAAGGTAATTTGAAAAAAAAAATGTGTTGGGTACATTGGTGCAAAAGCACAATTGCTGTCCATCCATGGTTCAAGAGGCACTAGAGGGTTGACAGGGTAAGAGCCGCCTAGGGGCACTTAGCCACCGCCTTGGTCCAACATGACTAATTAATTCCAAACAATTGGCGTGTATATGACACAGATGTTGGACAATATAACACTAAATAGCAGCACAAGAACCCCAATGGATAATGCCAAATTGGGAGAGCTACCTGGTGCCTAGGACCAACTTTTTTTAGAACAATATGTTCATCTTGCTTCCTAGCAGCATATTTTTATGTGTTGTGCTCTTCAAATTCATGATAGGTGACACGGGCGGATCCAACTTGGGACATGAGGGTCCAGTTGAACCCCCAAACTTTTCGGGAACAAACTAACTGTTACTTGTATTAAGGTTAAGGCTCTGAAATTAAGAAGAGCTTCTTTCAGATCTACAAGACAGAAGTACTCCCAGTGGGAGAGAGAGATGAGTCATCAAAAAGAGGATGCGGATGCTCACCAGGATCCCCTCCTCTGCTCGCCAGATGGAGATCAGCGCCCCTCCCTGTTCAGCCACGAGATGGCGCAACCGTGCAAGGAGCGGAGGAGACGAGTCGGGGGATTTCTCTTTGAGTTAATTTACGCGAAGGGAAGGGGGAAGATACTGCTCGGGTATATTTTTTCAAAAAAGCCCTCCGGTTTTTTCTAATTACAAATATGCCCCCCACGAACAAAGTTAGTGACGAAGAATCGTTGATAGGAACCTATATGTAAAATGAGAAAAGAATAGGGGTGTTTCCGCAAAATGACGCCCACTACCAAACTCCCCAAACCCTATCCGCCGCCGCCCCCTTCTTCCTCTCGTCTCTCCCTCACCCTCTCTCTCTTCCGCCGCCTCCGCCGTCGCCCTCTCGCCCCGCCGCCTCCGCCTCCGCTTTCCGCTCGCGCTGCCACTAATCCCTATACCCTATAAAGGAATAGCGTATACCCTAAACCCTAGCTCTCTTAGCCGCCTATCGATCTTTTGTTATTTTATGGATTTTATTGAAATTGGTCCTTCCTCTTCTCTAGTAGAGTCTATTATATTTTGGAGGCAACCTGTGGTATTTCTAGCATCGGATAATCAGGTTGCCTATCTCAGAGTTATTTGCGTTGGAGCAAGGCAAGTTATTATTCCTCCCCTTTGAGCATGATTATCCTATATTCTTATACCTCTGTTCTATGCATTAGTCATTCATGATTTTGAATGCATAACCTGAACATAGCAAACCAGATATGCTAGCTTTGCTTAGCCCTGCCTAGTTAGTCTGCATAAAAATATAATGAACTTAGATTGGGACAGTACGTAGGAATTGGTTGATTTCCGGGTGGCTAGTACTGTCTCAGTCGATATAGTTATTACCAAGTACTTATGTCAAACGAACGAGTACGACCGCAATTCTAGAATGGGGACAGACCTTGCAAAGTAGGTTATCTAGCAAAGGTGGTACCTCTGTACAGTGGTTCTATTTTAAGTCCTCGCGCAGGAGGCAATTATATGCCGCGAAGGGCAAATGTGACATTTACCGAGGCGCAGGTAAATGATTTATTGAGCTCAAGTATATATATAATTGTGAAAACCTGGTTGAGATGATGGGGGTCTCTCAACCAGTTCTCTCTCTAAAAACCTCGGGAACGCTAGAACTCCTCTCGCTGCTGATAACGTTACGTTCAGAGCGCATGAGGATGAGAGTTCATGGAACAGGTGCCACTGATGTTAGTAACCGAAAAGCTTTGCCATGACTAAAGCCGATGATTATCAGCAAGTCGTGGATTGCGGGTAAAGCGTACATTTACTGCAGTAAAGTATACCTGAATCTATTCGAATAGCCGTGCTCACGGAATTGAGTATCGGGACTCATATGGAACTTTGGTTAGAAATTTAATTCAAGATTTTAATAAATGTTGCTGCATTTAAAACATCAGGCTTTCTACTTCTATAATCTCTGCCTCCTGCAAGTAATCGTAATTCCTACTCAAATATTACTATTTCATTCATTCATTATTGAATATAATAGCTTGCTGAGTACGTTGTACTCACCCTTGCTTCAAACCCCTTTTTCCAGAGTTAAATTGAAGTTCTTGCCGAAGCCAGGAGTTCAATCATATAAGTTAGTCTTATTTCAACCTAGTTCTCAAATCTAGATTAGTTAGATGGTTTAAGTCTATAGCAAAACCTTAGAGTTGAGTCACTCTATAGATTCTGCTGTAATAGTTAGCCACAAACTTGTAAATTTCCCTATTATTTTATGTAATAACATCTCCTTTGGAACCTTGTTCAAATGTACGCAATGAAGATCCAGATTGTTGAAGCTGTATCAATCTACTGATCCAGGGCTTGATACAGTTAAACATGTCGGTTTCTGAATCATTAGTTTTGGGATCCGACAGTTTCTCTACCGCGACGTCGCCGACAAATCCCTCTCGCTGCCATGGATGCACCACCTGCTATCCATTTCGCCACCAATGGAACCCACTCCCGCACGCTGAGAACAAGGTAATTATCGCTTCATCCCTTTCCTTTAACCATTACAGCTCAAATACAATTTTGCAAAATTAGTGGATGTGATTGCTAATGATAGTGCCATGTCTCTTATATGTGTATGTGTGTATGTGCATATCCCAGTACTAAATTGTCAACGGCTATTATGCATCTGTTCGAAAGTGACTGAACTAGAGAGAAAATTGAAAATAAAATGAATATATACTTGCTGTTTAGTTTTCCTCCTTCCTACTATAGCATACATCAGTACCATAGAGGTCAGTTTCACTTTCAAATGAATTTTGTTTATAGTGTATTGCTGATTGGAAAAGAGAATATCCTGACAATTATCGTTCATTTAAAAATAATAAATATACTGAATTTGCTGGTTCCATTTAACATGGAGTCTCATTTGCTCACCGGTAGCTCGTGATCTGCCTTCCTCTTAACCAATATAATTTATATTTCACTTTATGCAGACAATGATAAATCTGATGTTCCCATTATATGTCATCTGTTTTGTCCTTTGGAGCAAAACGGTTTTTTTTTTTTTGAGGGCAGATCAAATATTCATTTGACCCGGCTTTTGGGAGAAAGCCAAACATGATACAGAGTCTTGAAAAACAGAGAAAAAGAGTACTGGAACAAAAACACAGTAATCTAAGAAAGGGATGAAACTTGCTGGGGATGCCAGCTACATAACAGGCTCACACAAAGACCCATCTGCTCAGACATAGGAGTTAAAAAACCTAGGGTAGGATCACAAAAGACACTAAAGATCTGCAGGCAACGTAGACAGTCTTAGTGACTTCAATTTGTCCAGTACAACTTCAAGCCACACTTCCAGCACCCCTCGCTCTTCTTCCTTTAGAAAAATCATCCACCTCCGAGCAAAGGAAATCATCCTGTAGACAACCTGCAATGGAGATGAAACCAAAATGTCTTTAAAAACCCAATCGTTTCGTGTTAGCCAAAGAGCCCAACAAGCGCCGGCTAAAAGAACCATCCAGGCATTCTTCTTCCCCCCTATCCCAAACAAGATTAGCACATTCCCAGAAGGAGGTAGGTCTATTATTCAAACATAAAGCTTCCTTCACTACGCACCAAGTGAACATTGCTAGAGGGCAACCATACAAAATGTGATTAGTTGTTTCTCTCTTTTTACATAATTTGCAAAACTCATCCCCACCCTTCCAATTCCTTTTGACTAACTGAGAAGCACAAGGGATTTTTCCCCTTCCTACAAGGTAAAGGAAATGCTTTATTTTTAAAGGAATGTTGCTCTTCCAGATAGACCACATTTCAGTATCTTTCACTCCCCCAAAAGTTAAAAGCCTATACATGGATTTAGCAGTAAAAGTCTTATTTTTTGTGTAAGGCCAAATCACTTCATCCCTGTCTCCATCAAGCTGGACAGTTTGGAGAATATCCTTCAAATCATGTAATTCTCCCTCTCTATCTGAGTTTAGACTTCTCCTAAAGATCAAATTCCAGTCACCATTAGCCCACACCTCCCTGACAGTAGCTTTTTGTTGCAAACTTACTTCATATAACTTGTGAAAAGTCACTTTCAAAGGTGCATCCCCAAGCCAAACATCCCCCCAGAAATCTACCCTACTACCATCGTGCACTATTTTTTGCACCAGTCTCTGCAGATACCTTTTGCAATGGTGTAAGCCCTTCCAGAATTGAGAGCCCCCCAACTCTGAACTCTGGAAGAAACTTCCCTTTAAGTATTTCCTCTTAAGAACTTCATAACACATATCAGGAGCCCCATTCTCCAGTTTCATAATCCACTTGCTGAGGAGGCAAATATTCATAATTCTAGTATCTAAAGAACCCATTCCCCCAAAATCTTTTGGTCTACATAAAGCCTCCCACTTAATCATGTGATATTTTTTCTTCTCCCCCACCCCTTGCCAATAGAATCTGCTCCTAGCAGAGTCCATCTTGGAATGAAAACCTTCTGGGAGGGAGTAGAAGCCCATAGCATACATTGGGGCACTCGACAAACAGGAGTTAATTTTTATCTCCCTACCCCCATATGACAAATAACCACTCTTCCAAGACTGCATCCTCTTTTCCACCCTTTGAATAATCAGACACAAATCTTTCATGGTGATCTTATCAAAACTCATTGGGAAACCTAAATAAGTAAATGGCATCACCCCCACCTTACAATTCATCATATTTGCCACTCTAATCTCCTCGTCCCCACTCACTCCCAGCACATACATCTCACTTTTTTGGTAATTGATTTTCATTCCTGACATCTCCTCAAAACAGAACAAGAGGAATTTCAGACATAGAATGTTTTGGTCAGATACTTGGGCAAAAAGGATAGTGCCATCAGCGTATTGCAAATGTGTAATCCCACCAGGTACCAGATTTGGGACAAGCCCCTGCAACACCCCACTTTCTTTAGCCTTATCAAGAATAATAGCAAGAGCATCCCCTACAAGATTGAACAGCAAGGGGGACAAAGGGTCCCCCTGTCTCAAGCCCCTGAAAGTTTTGAAGAAGGCTCCTGGTTCTCCATTGATGTTAATGCTCACCTTTCCCCCCTCATTGATCTTCTTTATCCAACTAATCATAGTAGGATCAAAGTTCTTTTTTTCCAGGACTTCATAAAGAAAATCCCATTTGACTCTATCATAAACTTTTTCGAAATCAATCTTGAAAACAATTCCTGACATCTTCTTCCTTTTCAGCTCATGAAGAACTTCATGCAGAATTACACATCCCTCTAGAATGTTCCTCCCCGGAATGAAAGCTGTCTAGGACCAACTTATTATTTTATTAGCCACTTCAGAAAGCCTCATTGTCACAGTCTTAGTCAAAATCTTCAGAATCACATTCTGCAAACATATAGGTCTATACTGCTTGATGTTATCTGCATCTTTTATTTTAGGCAGCAAGGTTATCACCCCATAATTTATCCTGTCAATGTCAAGCTCCCCTTTATGCAAATCATCTATCATTTCTTTGATCAGACCCCCAAAATGACTCCACAGTCGTTTGTAGAAACCAATTGGAAAGCCATCAGGCCTAGGTGCGGTGTTTGCTTTCATACTTTTGACCACCTTCTCCACCTCCTCCATAGAGAAGGGTCTGACCATCCTTACCCTATCTTCTTCACTTAACCTGAGTCTATCTCCCCAAGCATCCCCTTTTAGATGAATATTGCAGTTATTCTCCTTACCAAACAACTTTTTATAATACCCACACACATGCTGTTTGATTTGATCTTTGTCTGTGATCACCTCCCCCTCATTTTGTAAAGAGAAAATTAAACTCTTCCGTTTTCTACCATTAGCAGCCCTGTGAAAAAAAAGAGATGTTTGCATCGCCCCTAAGTAACCAAGTCTCTCTACATCTTTCCTGCCACCAAATTTCTTCCTGAGAGTAGATATCTTCTAATTCTCTTTCTAAATCATATCTCTCTACCCACTCATGTGGAAAAAGATCCCTTTCATCTGCTCTTTTGTCAATAGCCTCCAATTGTCCTTCTAAAGTTTTCTTTCTTCTTTTCTGTTCACTGTTCAAATTTGCACCCCAACCCCTTAACCACCTTCTTAGAATAGGCAATAAAACATGCCAATAGTCCAACATCCCTTTCTGTAATCTAGCTGGCATAACTTTAATTAGTTGATCCTGAAAGTCCTGATGCTGGAACCAACTCAACTCAAACCTGAAAACATCACTCCTTATCTTATCCTCATCCCGGGTATCAACTAGTATAGGACTGTGATCTGAACCCACTCTCAATAAAGAAGTGACATAAGTGAGGGGATACTTTTGCTCCCATCTAGCAGAAGCAAAAACCCTATCCAAAACCACTCTTATGGGATTAAGTTGATTGTTAGTCCAAGTGAACTTCCCTCCAGCTCTATAAAATTCCTGCAATTCAAAATCGTCCACAAACTTATTGAAAGCCTCCATCCTCAATAGATCCCAATTTCCATTGGATTTTTCTGAACAAAATCTGTAAAGATTAAAATCCCCTCCAATCAAAATTGGGTACACAGCGATATTCAATCTGTCCCCCAATTCCGTCAAAAAGGCTTCCCTGTTAACCTGGTGTGCCGGTCCATACACATTTATACATTCCCAATGAGAACCATCTTTCTATTCTTCAGAGTTACACTCAAAAAATACTGACCCTGATGCCAGTCAGTTATCTCAAAAAGTACATCTCTGACCCCTGTTAAGATACCCCCCGAATGACCCACCGCTGCCGAATACCTCCACAGGAATTGATCTCCCAACAAACCCCTCAACTCCTTGTCTGAGAATTCTTGTTTAATTGTCTCCTGGATACACACAATATCAACCTTATGTTCAAAAGCCAATTCCCTGAATTTCCTCTATCTCCCTGTAGCTCCCAACCCCCTTATATTCCAAAATAGCAACCTCATGATTTTAATCTAGGTCTCCCCCTCCCCCTCTTCTTCTTCTGACCTGAGCCCCCCTGGCTCTTTCTTTGCTCTGTCACCCTTATCACTTCCATTCCTTCAGAGTCATCCATGCAAAGTGTCTCCTCCTCTTTTTCTGAATCACACTCATCATTTCCTACAGCTAACACTTCCTGTTCACCCCCCAAATCTTTTGTCCCAGGTACCTGTGAAGCTTCTCTCCCTTGAGCAGCCTCAAACAAAGCGGCCTGTGCCAATTCTCTGGCACATATTGCATTCAAATTTGCTAGACATTCCTCCTCATTACTCCCTAAATCAATATTACTAACAGAGGCAATCTCAAGCAAAACATTCTTATCAACAGAATTAAAAAGGGCATAAGAATTTGACATACCTGGATTAAGGTTAACCCTAGACTTCCTCAGCTCTGCTTTCAATTGAACAGGTACCTCCTTGTCCCTAACCCTTAGGCTTTGTCTTTTTGGTGGAACTGCTTCCTTCTTTGCTTTCTTCTTCTTTACTTCCTGAAACTGGCACCCCTCTCCTTCCACATTCATAAGCTGATCACATCCCCCCTGGGTGAAATTATCTTCCTCTTCTAGTTCCTCTTCTTCAGCCCTCATTTTTTCTATATCAGACTCAGTTGGAATGTCACATTTCCCATCGCTATCATCATCCATTGGCTGAGCCACACAACCTTTCTTTAAATCCACCTCCATCAACACGGTTTCTATCTATGTTTTTTCCCCATGTTTTAGTGTACCATACGCTCTTGTAGTTTTCATATTACTGATGATAGAAAGTGCATTTCTATATTTTTTATGATCTAGATGGTCAGCAGCAATGGCGAGGCGAAGCAAGAGGAGAGGTCATGGAAGATGCGGACGAACAGCGAGGAACCAGGCCTAGCACAGAAGAGCAGTTGCTCGCCACCATTCCAACCTCCTCCCACCACCCACCACATGTGTTGAATAGAGTGATCAGGAGGGGGAGGCCTCTCGTCTGATCCATCCCATGCCACTTATGGTGACAGAAGAAGGGGAGGGCAAGGTGGTGACTTTTGAGCTACAACTGGGAATAGCATCTACAAGGGCAGCAGGCATCCCTGACTGGAGCTGATGAAGCCATCACTGATGATCCTTCTAACGCCGACCTACAAGGTACCCCTCAACATCAACTTGCATTTACTAATTCTCAATCGCCACATGCCACTGATAATTGACCTCGGCCCCTGATTCGACTCAAGTTATGACCATGAGAAGCCATCTTTGTTAAAGATCAAGATTGTTTTGTTTCTATTGCAACTAAAATGATCTTGGCCCTAAACATTAATACGAAGTTGCCCATAGGTCACATACATAACCACCATAGTATTTCTATGTTTTTTGGCACAGAAACAGTTCATACTACCTCCGTTCTTTAATACATGACGCCGTTAGCTTGTAGACACATGGTTGACTGTTTGTCTTATTGAAAAATTTACATATTTGTAATTTATTTTGTTGTGAGTTGTTTTACACTGAAAGTACTTCAAGCATGATTTATATCTTATTTGAAAAAAAGTTTGTTTGTTTGTTCCCAAAAAGTTTGGATGTTAGATCCGATGCCACTGTGCTACCGATCTTCTCTGAATTATATAATTTAACACATGCTCTTTTGTATCTTAGGGGGGGACAAAACCTTCAATGTCCAAGGAGCATGCTATTCGGTTTCCTTTGGTGGGAAGTGCTATGTTTCTCTCTCTCTGTACCTTCTATTCAAGTTTCTCTTGAAAGACTTGGTCAATGCTGTTCTCACTGCCATCCTTGGCATTGCTGCTCTCTGGTAAGTTCAAACTCTCCTTGGAAGAGCTTTTCCATTAATGTAACTACTTAATACTGTATTTGTGCAGTTAAGGTTGTTTATGTGCTTATTTTTTTCTGATGCAGTGCAACATTGCTGCCTTCCACGAAACAATTTCTTCCAAAAGAATGGAATGATAATGCCATCATTTTGATGGCATTATCATTCCATTCGCCACATAGCGCCGTCTCCCCATCGCACTGCCACCTCCGCCTCCCACCGTCCCCATCGCCGGCCGCCTCCCTCTGCGCCTCTGCCTCCCCCTCGCACGGCCTCCACCTTCTCTGCCTCTACTGTCGTGTCGCCTTCTCCCATGCAGCGCCTCCGCCTCTGCCCTCGCACTGTCGCCGTCACCGTCGCGAGCGCAGCCGTCTCCGCCTCTGCCACCGCCATGACCGTCGCCGCTGCATCGTCCTTCGTCGCCATCGCCAATGGTCACTGCTCCGCCCTCCGTTGCCGCTGCCATCGAAGAAACGGCTCTAGTGACAGAACCGACGTCAAGGAAGGTGGTGGCTACTCCTTCCTGTTTTTTTCTTTCTTTTTTTTGGCTGAAATTGATTGGTTGATTTTTCTCCTCTACAGGTTTTTTTCCTGAAGGTTCGCCAAGGAAACCAACATGGAGGGAAGAAGAGAGGGTGGAGTTGCAAACATAAACCATATACCTTTTGTTGTTCTTGCATTTACCAAGGGTGGTTAGGGTTGGTTGTTTTATTCTTGCATTTCTTCTAGGACAAATGCTCTGCTACATTTTTGTGATTTGGAGTACAAATTAGAAGCAGATGTTAGAAAAGCTTGTGATTCTTTTCCCCCAATTCACAGTTAGAGTTTATTTATTTATTTTTTCCCCTAATCGAGGGGCCTTGTCTGTTTGCTTGCCCCTGAATAATGAAACTATGTGTTCCTAAACAAAATTAAAGTTATGTTTTATTCTACCAAAGTGTCTACATAAATATGTGATTGTTAAGCACGCAATGCCATGCATACTTCCATATCCCATATATTTATGCTCTAGATAATGCCAATTCTTTACTTATCTAAAAATTGTTTATGAATTTTATTTTTGCATAATGCTCAGAAATGTTAATAAAAGATGCTTTGTGCTATGCCTCATTTAGCCTTAAGATTTGTGAGGCAAAATCATTTGCTAAAATTACAACAGTAGGTGTGGCTATGGAATTGGAGGATTCATTGTATCTGTTGCTTTGGTTTTGTTTTCTCGTGGTTTCTCTTTTTGCCTCTGCAAAAGTGCAGGAATTCTACGTGTTCGTAGTGGAGTACTGGAGTACAACAGCCACGACAATTCACAGCTTGACATCCTATCCCTGATGATTCCATCCTCAAACGGGTAAACTCACTGATGCAGCCACTTTGCCCCAGCCATAGACCAAGTCAGACAGACATCAAGGCGATACCGAGACATTAGGTGAATCGGTTCCTAGCTAGCTCCAGTCATTTGATGGGTGCATCATGAACCAGATCATCGACATTGTATTCAATGCGCATCTTCTGCTGTCTATTAGCAGGTTTGAGGAATTAGTGGAACAAGTGAACCGCACTGATGTGCTGTTAGTTGAATTGATGCTTGGAAATACTGAATATAATGCTGGTGTATTGAATTGTCCAAGATAAGGAGTGCTACTAATGGCAGGATGGTGCTTAATGAGGTGCAGACAGAGGTGTATTACGACAAGAATGGCATAACATCAGTCATGGCATCTGAGTACAGAAGGTATTCCCTACAACTTCTTAATCATTTCAATAACTATTTCTTTGCTTCCTGCTAGATATTAATTTTCCTCTAAACGTGATTTGTTCTTAATACATCTAAGAGATACATTAGAGGTTCCAACATATGTATGCTTGTTGGAAAGAATTATATTGTTACCTTGCTTCTTTCGGATAGAGGATCTGATGTTTATGTATGGTAGATTGCATGACTTAATACATGCTGCATTGTTATTTTCCATGTAGCAGTATAATATAAGATGCTTTCCTAGCTTTTTATATGTGATTCCTAGGAGAAAAGGTTTGAATGTGTTGCGTTTGGCCTTTTTCAATTGCACGAAGTTAGCTACTAATCTCCTTCTCAAGGGTTGTATCTTGGGCCCTGTTTTTTATTCCTTTTGGTTTCAGGCTCAAGTGAAAATATGGTTAGGTGGACAATAGCAGCGTGAAAGGTCAGACATCCATCAATTCCATCATTCATGGTGATTGATTATTCCTTCACATGAATCCATTTTTTTTTGTTTCTTGTTTTTCTTATCGATGTCCACCTAAGTAGATAACATTTGTTTCAATTGATTTAAAGGGAAATTGAAGTATTAAATTGGTGGTTAGCAATATTTTGTATGCGTTTCGAATTTGCTTCTAACATATTGGCCTGGATGTGCATTTATGTTCCATCAAGATGTTATATCGTTTGGTATTCCATGAAAAGAGGTGGATATGAAAACTTGAATGTGCTTGCTCACTAAACCAGGGTAGCTGCAGTAATTTCCATAACTTGCTGCATGGAAGGAAAAAAAATCAAAAGATATATATGTTAAAATTTTGGTGGTCTGATAATCACTTGAGCCTCCTATCGGGATATCTTGCGCTAAATGCAAGTAGGATTCCCTGTTTGCAGAAGAGCATCTGTTTCGTCCATCTTTCCTTTTTATTTTATAAAGAATTATCCTATTTATTTACATGTTCTTGCTCTCCTCTCCTAAATCACAATGTCACATGTTCTTTCTCTCCTCTCCTAAGATCTCACCATGTTCCTACTCCAATTGGTGATGATGGTGATGGCAAGAGCATAAGAGAATGGTGCAAATAAAGCTAAGCTAGGCTAGGTGAGCTCTATGCAATTTATTCTACTATGCGCATCTTGGGATGGAAGTACATTTGTTGGTCTATTCAATTCTTCTTTAGATTGTTGACTGAACCAAATAACCAACTTGGTGCCGTTTACTTTACAGGAGGTTTTCATATTAGTTTTTCCCCTCTTATGCTATTCTAGTCCTTTAGTTAACAGTACATGAAAAGTAGTTCCTTTTTGTTGCTATATTTACAAGTAATCATGAGTTTCACATTATAGCATCAAGAATGTAACATATGAAAAATAATTATAATCACCACCATTCTCAGGATGACACTTATGATGTGCATTCAGTTTATCATTATATTCAGAGCTTCATCTTCCTTCCCATGTACAGATTAGCCTTGAATGTGGTAAGAAAGAAATTGAGATATGGCTTGTTATTCTGCACCTTCAAGTGAGGTACAGGAGTTTTTTACATGGTGAAGGAATTATCACAACACTGTTCTTTGCATGTTAATTTTCCTACTCCTTTCTTTTCGAGCTTAAGATGTATTGTTGTTGCCTATTCAAATATTCACCCTCTTGAGATTAGTTTATACTTATATAACTTTTCTCATATTTGAATATGCACGTGATGCTAATATACAATCAATGACATTATACATGATGTGATTTTTTAATGATTAAGGCTAGGACATGAATTTGTGGCCGCTTTGGTGTATATACTTATCCGAGACAAGTCTTTGGCATTTTTTGTACTTTTTAGGGTGAACTGGCATCTTTAATTTTGATGCTCTATGAAGTAAAGGATGCTTTTTTATAGCATGATCAAGTAATCTTTGAGATGTAACAGTGCATGCGCCGCAGCAGATTCAACATTTTTTTAATATATTTAAGTTCAAAAGATTTAGCTTTAGGTTCATGATTAAATAAAACTGATTTTAAATTGAGAAAATGTGATGGTATTTCAGTTTTTAGGCAGTCCTTGAAGCAAACTCAGAGCCTGTCCAAAAAAAAAAAAAATGAAATCTCAGGACAGTTATCTCATTCAGAAAATTGATGTTCAAATAATTCACAAAAATTACATTGTCATTATAAGATGTGCATGATAAGCTGCTAGATTATGCCTCTTTTTGTTGATATTTATCTTCTCTACCATCATCAGATAAATTATGCCTCAGCTAAATGCCCACGGCTCAGCGAAAGCAACCCTGTTATCCGTAGTAACTCTAGGAACCAATTCGTACTCATACTAGCTGCTACCGGTTTAGCCGCACTGCGTGACCCTGTTTCACTGCCCTATACGATCATGCAACAAAATAAGAAACTCATCTGTCCATTCCTTGATACTTTTTGTTACAATTAAATTCCGAAATATTCACCTCCACTAACGTATTATCATGATTACTACTATACAATTCTCTTATGCCTGTCAGTAGATGTTTTATCTCAATTATTATAATATGCTATTTTATGCCATTCAGCTAATAATATTTCACAGCCCATCAATAAATTCACTCATCTTTCATTGTCTCAGAACATTGTTTGAACTACTAATATATACTACGTTACATCAAGCAATAGGAAAAAAAACCCCTTCATATACATCCTTTTTACCTGCCCTAATTTATGTTACATTTTGATATAACGCAAGTCAACATACATAATACTCATTGTCTACAGTTCTGCTTCTTTCAGTTCAGATATTATACTATTTTATAGCTTGTTGCCTTCACCCAGATATTGACACAAACCCAACATATGTTGCAGGTTTTACCCATGGATACGCCTACATCATCTATGCTAAAATTCACTCCGCTAAACTAGAAGCGTTTTGTGAGTAGAAATTACTTTTTCTTTTTAAATGCCAGCCTTGATTTGCCGCTCGTTATTGATGCAATGTTGTTTAGACAAACTTGCACGGAGTTGCAAAGCAAGACATGCGGAAAAAAAAACTCTTTTTGCACTAGATATCTCACCACAGACTGTCACGTTAAAAGAAATATCAGGATCGTTTTTTATCTGCAAGGGATGGAAACATTTTGTTCAGCGTGTTGGGCTCGTTTCGGACAAAACATTGTATTCAAGTTTCTTTCTTCGTCCGTGGTTGATGTGCTGCTTTTTGACAGAGAGCCGTAGCAAGCTTCCCCTGCGTGCTAACTCCAACTATGGCATAAAAAACAACTCGATGATCATCACTCCAGATATGCGGTTCTCAGGGAACAAGCTCCTGCAAAAAACAAAACAGTTATCGTATCTAACAGCTCAACTGAAGGTTTCCTTTTACCATTTCTTATGTTACAATTATCCATATATGTGTTTATCTGTTTATGTTTATGTTTAACTCCATCTGTCTATAGACAGCTCTACTTAAAACTAACTGAATGTTAACGTTTCAGGCATGTCATCCGACACTGAAACAGAATTACCAGCCCCTGTGCATTCGAACATCAAAAAAACAAGTAAATTTGCTATCCGTTCCTTTGTCATTCAAGTCAGCTTGCTCTTAGATCACACTGTGCAAAATACTTCTATATAGCTCACAGTGAAAAGTGACATTCTGATTTACCATTTTCTTAGCTTTTATCTTCGAAGGCTAACAAATAGAACAATAAACAAAAAAAAAAGATTTTCTTTACCAGCACTGCGCAAAACCTTACCGATATACATCTCAACAAAACAATTATTTAGTTATGTGAATTGCCCTCTCTCCCAACAATTTAAAAGATCTGCACAGAAAAAGGTGTAGGTGTTCCCAAACGCACGTTCAAAGACCTGTGCTTTTGTGCGAACAAGTGACATCTGAAATCAAGGAATACATCTCAAACATCAAACAGTACCTCGCCCGTTCAAGCAAATTCTATGTTATCATCGTGAACAAAACATTCATCGAGCAAGATAGAGGTGAGTTTTTCCAGCTGTTGTTTTTTACCTACTCTAATAGATACTTATTATTCTTTTCATAGCTATATCGATTCGCTAACAATCAATTTCCATTCAAGTACTTTACCAGAGATTACTCAGAAAACTACACAGCCACTTATGCGGCGCAGAACAGCCATCGATATTCAGGTCCAAACAGCAGGTGGTGATCCAATGACGATGTTCCTTTGCATCTCGACAGATGGTCGTTACAATCTAAAAGAAAGAATGGACTTTGTTTGCAGCAGAAAATAACATCCATCTCCAATCAGTCTGCATCTTCCATTTCTACAAGAAAATTCACATGGAAGCAACGATAAATGCCCTGTGAAAGCTATATCGCGAACCTATGTAGTGATATGCTAATCCTTTTGGTAACAGGAAATTACCATATTTCTCTTTCATGGACATGGTGTTCCAAGCTGTTCTGTCCCCATTGCCATGCTAATTAGGTCTGCATGGTAGCTCTTACGGTGCCTGCTAAACTACATTGTAAATTTTAAAAACCATCTATGTATACGGTTACTCTTAAGAACCGCTCAGTAGCGCTATCCATATATGTGATTGAAAGTGAATTCTATTTACATATAACTGCCTGCTTTGATATGCTTTGATCCTCATGTGATGATTTCCCTTTAATAATAAATTACACTTGCTTTATCACCCTGCTAGCGCACAGGCGGCGCACCATTGGCGCGCCCCAGCCTCTAGTTTTGTTTATAATGACTGGTGGTTCACAGAGAAAAAACGCAACAAATTTGGTTGAGGATTTATGTCAGTGCCGCTCCATGCACTGCCAACCACCGCTCTTTCTTCACGAGCCATCATCATTCCTCCTCTTCATCTTCGCATGTGCAACTGCACCCACTAATCACCGATTTGTCTTTCCGTCTCTCGTGTCTTCATGCACGCTATTGTCATGGTCGTCGTTGAGGCCGAGAGTATCGGCCTTGCAAGGACTCGGGATGACAGGAGCTGACCTGACCGAGAGCGAAGACGCTAGATCTGGGCTCCTCCTCGTTGGATCTGGCGGTTCCCAGCTATCAGAGGGAAAAAGAAAAAGGGGAGAGAGTGTGTGTATGGAGTGGTTGTAGAGTCACTGGATTTGGAGGTGAAGCAATGGTGGAAATCACTGGACTTGAAGATGGATAGAATGGGGTTGTCTAAATTGAAACAAATATGTAAAGTTAGCCGTTGTGTAAATGAAAATAATGATTAAAGAATGATATAATATGAAAAATTTTAAAAATATGTTGTACAAAATGAATTTGCTATTTTTTGTCCATTAGTCGGTAGTCTCGTGCTATGCTAAGCCATTACAGTTTTATCGTTTCTATACGGTATTGTTGGGCCGGTCTACTTAACTATTACTAATAATCTCATGATATGTTAAAACATGACAATACATATTTCTACTATAAAAAGATAAAAAAAATAATACCCTCAATTTTGCTCAATGATAAAGCATTCGATTGTGGTCTCCTTTTCTCACTGCACGATATATCATGACTATCTCTTATTTGTATTATTTTCCCTCATTGTTTCATATTAATTTTTATTTTTTAGGTATATGTTAATTTTGTCTAATATTTTTGTCATAAATCAATAGACAATAAATTATTATTCTATATTTCTCCTATAAAATGTGAATAGTGAATTGTATAATTTGAAAATTATATTATAAGTGTATATAATTTAATGTTTGACTTATATAGTATAATATTTGACTTTTTCTAAAAATGTCGTACCATAGTATTAAGTGAACAAGCATAAAAAAATAGAGAGAATCCATTCTGTGCCACCGATTTTGTCCCTATTTTAGAATATGTCATTAGGTTTGTCAAGTTCTACGGTATACCATCGCATTTCACTTAACTTCTATAATATTCCATTGCGGTCAAGTTAGCAATGTACATTTTTTTTCCTAATGACCGAAATACCCTTAGGACGAAAACTTCCAAATTTTGGTCAAAAATTCTAAAATATCAGATTGTAAAACTTCTAAAGTTTGAGATGGGAAACTTGTGTGCTAGTTAATAATATGTTATTTTGGATTTTTTTTGCCAAATTTAGGAAATTTTTGTCCCAAGGATGGCTAAAATCCAGTAGCCGAAAGCATCACTAGCTTACACTCTAACCCCGAGTAGCATGGGACACGTGGAATCCTGTGTGAACCAGCAAGAGCCACCTTGCAAGGCTAAATACTCCTGGGTGACCGATAGCGATGTAGTATGGTGAGGGAAAGGTGAAAAGAACCCCTAGTGGGTCGTGAAATAGAACGTGAAACCGTGCTGAGCTCCTGTTAACAGCAAAATTTGGTGAGATACGCGAGGATAAAGATAGATCCGAAGTGGTTCCCAAAACAGAGCAGCGCATCGGCTGGAGATCGTATCGGTCGATATAAAGTCGGACTCGGTCAGCTGATAAAGTTAGATTTTGAGTTCGTATCGAATTGGAGTTGAGGCTTCAGAGATATTGCCAAACAAGGAAAAGGTCCTGAGAAGGAAATTGTATCTATTAATTAGAATAAAAGTCAGTTTTCCTTATGTATTTTAGAAATATATGTTAGAGTCCACAAGGGGCTAGTATGTTTTTTAAAGTTTGTGGCATGTTTGATATGGACAAGTTAACTTCTATGGGTATAAATATATGCCCAGGATCTTGTAGGAAAATAACAACAGTTCAATAATAATCTTGGCGTATCACCGTCCTTTTTACTTTTTTCAACTTTCTCGGCGAGTTCTTGCTTCGAGTTAGGGCATCAATTTTGATCTTCTAACAAGAGGTATGGCTTGTCGCATCGGTTTTGTATCAGCAGATTAGGATGTCATTGTAGATGTTCTAATCTATCCTATACAATTATTGACTGTTATATATCATGGCCAATCTAACCTAATTATTCAATTTACCTATATCGACCAAGCCTTTTCTTGGGTTTTGCCGGCATCGGCTAAATTGTCTTTATTGAAATATAACAAGCTTGCTCTTAATATATTTATAATACATACGATATCTTTTTAACCTAAGTATTGTGTCATCGACTATAATATAAACACATGTAATCTCCAATCTATTTGATCTAATTTAAGAGCAATCCATAATGTCTCGGTTAAGTTCGATCTATACCGTTTGCTTACATCTCAGAGAAAGATCAGATTAGGGATTACTTGTTTGATTGCATCTATAGCCGATGGAACATGATTGATTATCCCATACCTAATAGGCGATTTAGTGTTCGACAAAGACTTTATGTTTTCCTTTTATATTTAGGAAAGTTTCTTTCTTTTCCAATAAGGACTAGTAACTACCCATGGGTATAAATATGTACACTTGGTGTCATTGTAAACTATCACATAGATCAATACAACTACTCTCAGCACATTGCCACCCTCTTTTTAGAGGTTTTACTTATCACTAGCGGAACATGGCACCTAACGCGCGGCTGCATCACCTTTCGATCTTCGACGAAGGGGTAAGTCCTACGTTCCGTCGGCCCTGGCAATTGTATCGGCTACATTGGTGTTGTTCAAGGCTTCGACCTCTTGAATCGCTCTGGTTCGGTTGATATATTTGCCTAACTACCTATCATATATCTTAGTTAATCTAGTTTAGTAGCTCGATTTACTTATATCGGTTGGGATATGTTGTAGGGTTTTTGCCGGTATCGGCTAAATTGTTTGGCTAGATTAGATTAACTAAGGTATCCACCACTCTTAAAAAATAGTCAAAGGCTTTATTGTTTAGACTTTATGTTTCTTTGCATACTTCGACTTGTATCGACTTTAGTCGTGCTTAGAACCATAAAATACTAACCTGCTTTTGATTGCCAATAAGGGTTTCATTGGGGTTTCAGCCGATGAGTTATCTGTACGTTGCATCGGCTTATAAGGATTACATATAAGTTGGATTCAGCTGATCGCAACAAAGGTTTCATTGTTTATCTAATCATTTGGATTTAATGACATCATACCATCAGCTGATGTATTATTTAACCATGGGATCACTTATTCTATCATATAGCCGATTGGATTCTACTGGATTATATTATTATTTTATTATCATCAGCCGATTTTCTTTATATCATTATCTACATTGGACATATAGCCGATTGTTTAAAAACCTACTCCCTCCATTCCAAAATATAAGGCATAACCACCCCTAACTCAAAGACCAAGAAATAATTATTATCATCTTGTAGTTTGGATCATCCTAATAAATACAATGCATGCATCCAATAGAATTAGAGAACATGAGAGTGGAGGATTTAAAAAAGTAATAATTTAATGGAGAATGGGCCATAGTTAATTGCCTACATATATGCATGCCTTATATTATGGAACATTAAAAAAAGTGGTTGTGCCTTATATTATGGAATGGAGGGAGTATCGACTAGTATCGGCATCAGCTGGAATTACTCCATCGGCTTGTCAGCCAATCGGCTCTCTGGTGATCAACATATTTGTCTATCTTGTCAGTTGCAGGGTCAAGCTGATTGGCACACCCGCATCTCATCAATATTTTGGACCTGTACTGGGGCTAAGAAGATCTCCCGGGTCGTTGTGTTCGTCGACTTAGTTCATGCCAACACAGTCCCGGCACCATCGGCCGAGCGCGGATTTTTCGTCAAGAACGCCCTGAACCCGAAAGCGAGATTTGGACCTGCACTGGAGCTAAGCTGAACTCCCAGGCCGCCGTGTTTTCTCATCAACACACTTTTGGCACGCCCAATAGGACATCAAGCCATTCATATGATTCCTGATTATTACATAAGAGAATTTAATCCCAGTTACACCCAACAAGCTGTCCGATGAGCAGAGGGTAGAGATGGAGCAAATTATTCAACAATTTCAGAAGATGTACTTGGGATCCTTCAGCATGACTTGACAAGGACAATTATACAAAAGGGAAAAGTAACAATGTCGAAGATTGAAGAAGGAAGCAGTAAAAGGCAACAAGGTGAAACTGAGGTTGAAAAGGATACAAATGATGGAAATTTACCTCTCCAAGATAGGATTGATTATGCAGTTCATCATGCTTTGATCAACCAATCTGGTGTTTTGGTCAATACATTATCATATATGATCAATAGTTGAGGAGAAAGTTAAGGGGAGTACATATTTTCTAAATAATATTTTCCCACCTTACAGAACCATCAAGACTGAGTTGGCTGGCCATAGGCAACTGATTGCTTCTATTCCCTCTTCTTTGGCTCCTTCCACATTTATGTAGAGTTAGCAACAACCGATGCAAGGGGGCAGGCATCTTAACAGTCAACTCAAGATCAGCTTACGCAACTATTGATCCCTGAAAAGCCAAATCGGCTAGTTGTGAATCGGTTAAGTTCAAGCTATAGCACCTATTTCATGTATCTCTGAATATAATCTGGCACTTATTCATTAAATTTTTGCTGAGTTGCAGTCAAATCCGACAGCTTCATCTCTTGAACCCCACTAAACAAATACTTGTCAAACTGCTTTTCTAGATCGGCCCAACTTTTGATAGAATTGTATGGGAAAGAAGAAAACTAAGTAAAAGTCGACCCAAATAACGACATGGGGAAAAACCTAACTCTCAAGCCCTTCACAGCTGATGCTTCATCACATTGTGCTAAAAATCGGCTAATATGCTCATAAGTTGAAATATTGTCTAGCCCTAAGAATTTGGAGCAATCAGGAATCTTGTATCGGTTTGGCAAAGGTACTCTATCAAAGTATTCTGGATAGGGATGCCGATATATGATCCCACTGTCCTTAGGCCTAAGGCCAAAATGTTCTCTCATCACATCAGCAATCATATCGGCCAATGGCTACTGTTGCACACCTTCTTTATATTGCTGTTCAAACTGGTTATACATAGGTTGAGGTGAAAACTGAACAAAAGGAGATCCTTCTGGCCGATGCTTCATTGGTGAAAACGGTTGATAGTGATTATTGAAATTGAATCCCATATTTGGCTGTTGAGGTTTATATTTATAGCCTTGTGGATCCACATTCACATACTATGGGCCGATCGGCTGTGATGACCCAATTGGCTGTTGAGCTGGCTGCTGAAGAATCAAAGGTGGCTGACTTGAGCTTGGTTGAGTAGCTGATGGTTGTACTTCAGTACTTGGTTGCTTTAGCTTCAACATCTGCATCAGCTGCTCTAGAGTCAACGTATTAGATGTCTGCACCCCTGATATCGGCTGCTGCCTTGTGAGTAAAATTGTATCAACTCCTGGCGCAATTGGAGCCGATGTAGGAGTCGTTTGATGCTGCCTACTTCCCAACTTAGTCCTTACAGTTTTGTAAGATGGAAAAACAAGAATTGGAAAATATATTGGCCCCTTAGTTTTCTCCTCATCAATGGACCCATCTACCACTGATTTGATCATGCCCGTCAATGTATTGACCAGCACACTAGATTGGTTGATCAATGCATGATGCACGGCTGAGTCAATGTGATCTTGCAGAGTTGGTTTGGATTCTTCTCTATCCCCATCTTGTTCACCATCAGGTGTCTTATCAGTCTTTTCTTCAATAAGCTTTGGGAACTCGACTTTATTCTTTTGAATCAGCTTCCCAAGTCGAGTCATACTGTAACAACCAAGACACATATGTTGCATCTGTTGAACAAGTTTCTCCATCTCTGCTTTCTGTTCATCAGACAAGTGCTCAACAGTGACGGGGACGATGTTGTCGTCTGTGATTTCAGTGAAAGATGGTGGAATGATGAATGGCGAAGTGGCCCACTGGGCGTGCCAAAAGCGTGTTGATGAGAAACACGACAGCCTAGGAGATTTGCTTCACTCCAGTGCAGGTCCAAGCCTTGCCTTGAGTGACAAGAACGTGCCAGCTGGTTTGATCCTGCAACCAGCAAGAAAGACAATAAACGTAATTAGATGAACGATAGCCGATCGGCTAATACAGCCAACGACGTATCATCAGGACCCAGCCAATACAGATAAACTAAATCGGTTGCGGCTTTATGATAGATAAGTAAAACAAAACCCTAAATATGTCCTATCGATTGCAATACTATCTCTTTTGTTTTTATCAATCACTTTTAGACAATATTATAGAAATAGCCGATAATCTAATATTTAGAGCAAGAATAGATAATGTATTGGCTATTACTCCAATATAAACTTATATAAACAAATTAATCTAGATAAATATATCAAGTAATAATTGATTACCATATATGATGGATTAGTCGAGATCAATCAAACTTGATATATTTACTTAGAGTGATCTATCTATATAAGTGGCAAATATACACAAAATAGATTATGAGACATGCACTATCATGTATATTAGGTAATATCGGCTGAAACTCCGATGCTATTACTAGTTATGTATAATTCCAGGTTAGTTTTTAGGGTTCTAGACAAGACTAGGGTTGACGCAACTCAAAGTATGTAGAGAAACCTAAAGTCTAAGCAATCAAGTAATTAACCACTTTTCGGGATGGTGGATACCTTGGCAAATCTAATCTAGTAAAGCAATTTAGCCGATACCGGCATAAACCCTAAAGCGAGAATAGGCCAATATGACTAGATCGAAATACTAAACTAGATTAACTCAGATGTATGATAACGATGACCACAATAAAAAGACTAATGCATCTAAAGCTACATAATAGGCCCGATAGTGCAAGCCATCGAGACAATTTACTTCTTGTTGAGAGATCGCAGTCGATGCCCGACTCGAAGTAAGAACTCGTCGAAAAAGTAAAAGTAAATGGTGGCAATGCACCAAAAGTTATATTGATTGGATTGTCGTCCCTTTTTACAATGATCTAGGGTTTATATTTATACCTAGAGTACAAAATTCACCCATTATGGACACAACTCAAACTTTCCTAAAGATAAAAACAAACAAATCTACATGGCGGACTCTTACCATACCTCTAACTCAAAACGACATTAGTATCCTAATTAATGAATACAATTGTCTTAAATTAGCTCTATCTCTATACGGCAATGACAGTAATCTCAATCGAGCCCAAGTCGAACTATATCGGCTCAATCAAACTTCGTCTCTATTTCTAGCCAATACGCTGTCAGCCGATGTACAATCTGTTTTGGCAAGATCCAATCTCTTTCAAATCCGCTTTGATATCTAACTCCCAATCCGAATCTATCTTGTCAAATTTTGCTGTTAACACATGCCCCCCAATTCCGCTGTGTTATATGACGCGGCGGAACTATCTCTTTCAATCCCGCAAAATCCTAGGGCTTTCCATTTCAACCGTTAGCTCATAAATAGCAAGAACCCCCTCGAAAACTTCACTCCATCACCTTTTCCGCCACTGCTTCAACAACTTTGTTAGCCCTTATCGATTTCTCCAACGATTCAAGCTCGTCGGCGATTTCTTGGTGTTAACAACAGAACTTGCAGGCATTAGATTCGGAGAAGAAAGAAGAAGATCGAAGCGGATTTGGTGTTGAACCAAGTTGGACTCAGAATTGGACTACGCATCGCTGCATACCGCATTGGCTGGAAACAGTGGCCGAAGACTGAACAAGTTGAGAAGACTGATGGCCGATATAGCCAATACGATCGATATGGTATGACTTGGGCTCGGCATGGGCCTAGATTAGGATAACCGTCATTGCCAATTAGAGATAGAGCTCGGATAAAGCAATTGTATCTATTAATTAGGTTAGCTTGAGTCGATTTGTTAGAGATTTGGCAAGAGACCACTGTTTATGGTCTTGTTTGTATCTTATCTTTAGAAAGGTTCGAGTTGTGTCCATAATGGACTAGTATGTACTCAGGGTATAAATATGAACCCCATAGCATTGTAATACGGGAGCCAATCCAATACAACTTCGGTGTATCGCCACACTTTTTACTTTTCCTCGTTTTTGGCGATTTCTTTGCAAGAGCTAACCCGTCTCAATGGCCCGAGCTATCAAGGCTAACATGTTGCTTTAGACGTGTTAGGCTCGATATCACGAGTCATTGCTATCATATGTATTAGTTAATCTATTCTTAGCTTCTCAATTTAGCTCTATCGGCTGCTGCTTGCTTTAGGGTTTATGTTGGTTTCGGCTAAATTGTCTTGCTAGATTAGATTAGCTAATGCATCTACCATCCTGAAAAGTGTTTAATTGCTTGATTGTCTAGTCGTGCTTAGAACCATGCAAACTAGCCTAGAACCATGCAAACAGGCCAGCAACTAGACATAATAAGGATAGTATCGGTAGGGATGCAAGTGGGTAGTCCCACTACCCGCATAAAAACCCGCTTGCTAGTCTATTTTTCGCATGGTAGTACAAAATTTAGAAGAAAAAATGAATTAGAAGTGGGATAAGCGGGACAAAAAAGCCCGCTTGCCCACCCCACTTGCATCCCTAAGTATCGGGGTTTCAGCTGATCTTACCTAATATACATATTTTACTACTTGTTTCATGTATATTCACCACTTATATAGATACTTCATTTTATATATGCATGTCAAGCTTTAGTCAGTATCAGCTAGATTTCTTGCACCTTCATGCCTGATTTTTGTTTGATATGTTTATATAGATCAATCTGTTTATATAGGTTCATACTAGAGTATTAGCTAGTACATTATCTTTCTTGCTCTAAATATTGTCGCATCGGCTACTTTCACAATATTGTCTTAAACCAATTTATTAAACTTGATAGACGGTATTACAGCTGATTAGGCATGTTTAGAGTTTAATATTCATTGATATACTCAGTACATAGCCGATTTGGTCTAACTCCATCTGCTGAGACCGCGAACGATACACTATCGACCTTCTAGCTGATCGGCTATCGTCCGACTAATTCTGCTTTTATCTTTCTTGCTGATTGCAGGATCAAATCAGCTAGCATGCCCTTGACACACTCGAGGCTAGCCTTGGACCTGCACTGGAGTTAAGCAGATCTCCCAGGCCGCCGTGTTTTCACATAACACTTGGCGACGCAAATTTCTGATGGCAAACCTCTCCGCTCAAGATCGATGGCGACAACTTCTGAAGTCCCTGAAGTAAATCCATTGCTTCTCATCAATCTTCTGTAATTCATACTTCATCCTATTCTATTTCTTCATACTTAGGGCTTTATCCTCAATTTTTCTATTTTCAGTACCTTAGAAACCAGATTATGATCCCCATGTTGCAAGAGCCATCACATTTCTTTCTTGGTCTGATGGGCAATATTAACCCTACTCATTGCATCAACACCGAAACCAATAGAATCCCATTTAGACAAACCAAGCCTAATCTAGCCAAGTGGTCAACAACCTTTAGAGCTTGGCAATTGTCTGCAAAAAAGTGGAGAACTTGGTACAAAAGTGTAACAGACTCAAATTTCAGGGAAAAATTTTTGCGGAATATTTTAAGTCATGTTCTTCTCGATTCTTCCGTTGGAGTAATCTTACTTTTTCCTTTCTCTTTAACCTGGATCTAGATTTTGTTTGCTAAGTTAAAAGTTCTCTTTTAAATTTCATAAAATCTTTATTTTATTCTCTATTTTGTTTTTTCCCAAATTTTATAAAACCTTTCCATTTATTTTATTTAATCTCTAGCTTTGGCTCTAAATTATATTTTCTTTGAATCCAGTTATATACTCCCACAAATATTTCCCCTTTGAAATCATGTTCCTCCAAATTATCCATTCAAGATTCCAAAGTCTACTATTTAGCTTGGGCCAATATTTCCCCGATTGACCCGACTCTCTGTTATATCACATTAACCATTTTTATCTTAGGGGCTAAACCGGTATAATTTCCTTTTTGTGGGAATTTATTCTGGATCGAACCCTTGACCTAGACCTACCCTTAGAAATCCCTGTTCTCTTTCATATAACACCTTCCACAAACTCCTTTAGATGTTCCACTATCCAAAATCTTCTATCTATAAATCAAACCGCCAGTTTAGGTTTGATTCTTTCTGGCACAAGAATAATATTTCCAGAATGATTGCTCTTGTGCTAAGAAACCTATTTCTAATCCCTTCTGTACAAAATCCAATTTCCTTTAGCCCACCAATAAATCACCGAGAATCCATACCACATATATTGGGGCTAAATCCTATTTGCTTCCCTTCCATTTATTTTGCCACCATCACAAATTTATCCAAAGTTCGAAATTAAATTATTGCCTTTCCTTCCCATTTGATTATTTTAATTTTTAAATATTAAAGAAAATCTTTGCGTCAAGTTTTATATTTGGATCTTATTGAGTTCTATAAAATTGGAGCATTTTGATCCTTATTGAATTCTTTTAAAATTGGAGCATCTTTATTTTTATACTTTTTAAAATCTATAACTCAAAATTAAATATCTTGATTTCAAACCCCTTTTGTTTTAAAAACTTTATATTTAAATTCTTTTTATAAAGTTCAAAAGACCTCAAACATTTCTCTTTTAAATTTTATCTCCTTTGAAATTTATTTAAAACTCTCCATTCAAAATCCCCTTAGGTTTCCTATCTTAGAAATCCCTTTATAATTTCTTTTCCAAATTTTAAAAAGTCCACCAATCTCTTTCTTTAGATCCATATCCTTTGAATTTCTTGTCTAAAGTTCAAAATCCACAAATAAACTCCTTTAGTTTTCAGTTCCTTGAAATCCTATTTTATTCCTAGGCCAAAATCCAAAAAGGTCTACATCCACCCATCCAACCATGCTTTGATTTCCATTTCCTTTAAATTCCATCCAAATTCCTTATTCAAGTCCTGAGCATCCACATACATTCATCTTTTAGATTTGGGAAAAGTCTATTTTACACCCTTGAACTCCTATGCTTGTCTAAAATACACCCCCAAACTACAAAACCGGGTATAATACACCCTCGAACTGTCAATACCGGACACTTAACCCCCCGGGGCTGTTTTTACCCTGGTTTTTGCCACGTCGGATGCCACGTCAGCCCCAGCCACGTCAGCGCAAAACATAACATGGGCCAAGCCCATGTTCTCTCTCTCCCCTCCCCTCTCTCTCCCTCCCTGCCCTCTTCGTTATCCTCTCTCTCACGACCGAACGAGCAAGCGGCAGGGGTGGCAGCGGCGGCTGAGGTTCTTGCCGCCGACGCAGGTGGTGGTGCTCAAGACCAGCGAAGCTGAGAGGAGGTTTCCTGCTTGTTTGCGGCGGCAGGGAGTTCAATCTGCACGAAATGCTAGTGATCCTCCAACAAAAGCTATTGTATGCCCTCTATTTATACATTGCAGATTGTTTCTCAAAATGTAATGAAACTTTACCTGTCTTTTCTTTTCCATGTAAACCAACAGCTATCTGTACCTGGATCACAGAGCTCCACTAGTTGCCACAAAAGAAAGGCAAATGCATCAGCTAGAGCAATTTCTACAGAGAAGGCAAAGAGAATATGCACTGGTCTTGGTTTACAATCTGGGAAGTCTTCACAGGATAAAGTCAATGTAGGTTACATCATCTGAATCTGAGCCTGAATTTGTGCATACTAACATTTTACTCTTCTCTTGTAGCTTGACATCGGTAAGAGGAGAGTGGTAAGGACTTCTGCCACTGCAAGGGTGGCAACAATTCCAGGGGGAACAGCAACAATAAACCTGCATGCTCAAAGGCGCATCGAGCTGCTTCTTCCCTGCTGAGCCATACCAAAGGCGCGTGCGGCGACGACACCCGGACCTACCGCTGGCGAGTGCGAGCAAAGGCTTCCGCCGGCGACCGTCCGCGCAACCGAGGTAGCGCCGCCGCCCTCGCGGCTCCACGCCGCCGCTACAGCCGCTGACCTGGATCTTACACAGCCGCCGCCGCGCTCGCAGCTATACGCTGCCGCCGTAGCCGTCAATTTCGCAGCTCCACACCGTCGCAGCTTCGCGCCGCCGCCGCCGTCGCAGCTTCGCACCGGTGCCGCCGCTAATGGTCGTGAGAGACAGGAGAACGAAGAGGGTGAGAGGGTAGGGAGGGAGGGAGAGAGAGAGAGTGGGGGAGAGAATATGGGCTTGGCCCATTTTTATGTTTTGCGCTGACGTGGGCTAGGCTGACGAGGCTAGGGCTGACGTGGCCGACGTGGCATCCGACCTGGCAAAAACCAGGTAAAAACAGCCGGGGTTTAAGTGTCCGGTATTGACAGTTCGAGGGTGTATTATATCCGGTTTTGTAGTTCGGGGTGTATTTTAGACAACATAAGAGTTCGAGGGTGTAAATGGATTTTCCTAATTGTACTAACTCCTACGCCTACGCATCTATCTTGTTGCCAAGCGTGTGTCGTCCACCTTTCACACCGGACACGCATCGTTTCCGTTTCTCGTTCCCCGGGTTCCGGTCTCTCCCCCCTAACCTCGGGATCGTCCTCGGGTGTGCGCGTGCGCCCACAAAAACGCCGCACGCGACTCACGCAGGCACGCACAGGCAACCGTCAAGCAGCAACGCGACCAGCTTGCCTCGTCTCTCCGCCCCAACTCCCAATCCCCCTCCTCCTCCTCCTTCTCCCCTTACCCCGCGCCGCGCGCGAGATCGCTCCCCCCCGGGGGCAGCAGCTAGATCCCGATGGCGTTCGCGCCGCCGCACCCTCCTCAGGTCATCATCCTCGGCGTACAGCGGGTGAGCGATTCGGATCTCCCCCCACCACCCCATCTCAGTCGGCGGCGGTTTTTTTTTTCTTGGGCTTTCGGTTTATCGCTGACTTGGTTTCGTTGCGATCTAGGGTTGGGAAGACGTCCCTGATGAACCAGTAATCCTTCGATTCGGATAGGGGATCGCGGATATGCCGCTCGTTCTTCACGAACACGGGCGGTTTGTTTTTCTTTTTCTTTCGATATTATTTGGGGGTTTTGTTTTCTTGAGCCTGTGATTTTAATTCAGATATGTGAACAAGAAGTTCAGCAACACAGTACAATGGCTACGAATTGGCGCGGATTTTCCTCACCAAGGAGGTTCAGTTCGAGGATAGGCTCTTCACTTTGCAAGTAAGATATTTTCCCCCCGCACTGGTTTCATGTGAAGCGAAATCCGTATGAGCTTGATTAGTTACTTAACTGCTCCACTCTGAGCTCAATGTAGAGAAGATGTTTTCTAGCTGTTTACTTCTGAAATGTTTATTTGTACATGCAATCGTTTGACTGAAGTTTGCAACGACTGATTGAATCTCAGTATGGTCTACGGTTTTTGGTTTATTTAGATGTTGTGAATTTGAATTTTCAAGATCGAATTATGTGGCATTAATTGATTGGGAACAATGAACAGGAACGTTTTCCATTAATTTTGGTGGTTTCATGGATTGATTGAAGTAACTTGAACTTAGTCTTTTGTGCTTATGTAAATTGGTATTTTTGGCTGGAAACAATGTAGCTACCAGTTATTTTGCAAGATGGAAATATATGGCAGGAAAAGTTATGGTCATTTTTAAGAATCTATTCACTTTATGCTTTTGTCAGAGAATAGAATTCAAGTTGCCAGCCTAGTTCCTCCTACTTTCTTATGTCCGATACCTTGCAAGGTTATAAAAGTCTTCCGTTATGTCTTTTGGAACTATATAAACATGTTTTTTGTGGACCCAAGCTTGCTCTTTAACCAATCCTAAGCTCTTGCTCCTGCTTAATTACAACTAACAATCTTTTTCAGATTAGTTCTGCGTATTCTAATGCACTTAAATATTTCTTCTAGTACCTTACTGCATGTTTTTTGTTGCTTCATATCTCTATTTGGAGCAATGTCTTTTGTATGCATAAGAAATGTATCTGTCGAGTTTGTCTGATTTCACATTCGTTTCATTTGAAGTCTATACATGCCCCGGTCTGATGTGTTAGATGTATGGCTGTCATGCATACAAATAAATTGGGAGGATGACCATTCTCGTATTTGCTGGTTTATTTTGGCTGAACGCGTGTAATTTTGTTGCAGATTGGGTGAACTGCTGGCCAGGAAAGGTTTCAGAGTCTTGGTGTTGCATTTCTACTACCGTGGAACAGATTGCTGTGTTTAGTTTATGATGTCAATTCTATGAAGTCATTTGATATCTTAACAACTGGCGTGAAGAATTTCTAATTCAGGTAATGTGTTTTCTGTTAATTAGTCATGAATCATGTCATTTCTGTCTCACTTTGGATGTTTGACTTTACAGGCAAGCCCATCAGACCCTGATAATTTCCCTTTTGTGCTTTTGGGCAACAAAGTTGATGTAGATGGTGGCAACAGCCGTGTGGTAATTATCGTTCCTTCTTCGTCTTTCTAACAAAAATTCCTTTAATCAAATTTCATAGCTTCTGTTGGTGGCTGATAATGGATTTCCAAACTGGATAATATTTTTTAGGTCTCTGAGAAGAAGGCAAAGGCATGGTGTGCCTCTAAAGGGATATCCCATACTTTGAGACATCTGCCAAGGATGGCACAAAACGTGGAGGAGGCTTTCCAGTGTAATTGTAAAAGAACGCTCTGAGAATGAACCAGAGGAAGAACTGTAAGCACACTCTCTCCTTACTCTCTTTAACCTTTGTAAAGATTTAACAACCTTTATTGCAACCTGGTCGTTGATCATTTGATCTATGCGAAAGTGCAATAGTTCTCTTTCAGTTGCCATTGCTTGCTTCAATCATTATGTACATTAAATAGTCAATGGCGAGTTTGCTTTTGGTTTTTTAGACACAATGCACTGTTTCTGCGCCGGTTAATATTTCAACTTTCGGTTATATTTCGTATGACTAGCTTAGCATCACCCCACATCTACATTTGGTTTATATTTTCTGCCGGTGTTTGTTTTTTGATATTACGAAATGCTCTTGAAGGTATGTGCCGGACACCGTGGATGTGGGTGGGTGGCAACCGGGCCCAAAGATCATCAGGCTGCTGGCTAGAATATGATGCGCCATGAGGGCTGTGACTGTTGGCTATATGCAGTAAACAGAACTTTTGGACATTGCTGTGCTTCCATGGTGACTTCAAGACCCATTCGTAACCTTTTCAATCACATCTCAATGTACCCAGTTAAGATTGATGCGTCTGGCTGAGTTGTCAATTTGTGGATGCTGTGCAGTTTATCAGTAAGCGTCATACATATCTTGTGAATAAATACAATCGGTGAAATAAGTCGAGTGTAAACTGAAGTTTCTCCATTTATGCTTCTCTGTGAAACGAACAAGATGAATTTGTTTTGTCTGCATTGAGGCTGCATTTCTGCATTGACCATCCTAGTTGGGTTTCTGTTGCTGGTTATGAACACTTATGTTCCCAACTCCCTACCCTCGTTTCCGCGTATATGATTTTCCCAAATTGGCTAAATAGTTCTTTTTTAGAAAAGAGTTTATATACGAAGTTGCTTAAAAAAGTCATATTGATCTATTTTTTAAAAAAAAATTAGCAAAGATTTAATTTAATCAATGTTAATGGATCGCTCCGTTTTTCGTAAATAATTGTTTGGGTTGGGAACCAACTTGTGAACAAAGCCGTAGTTCGTTAGGGCCATTTTGGTTTGATACCAAAAGCATGCCATAACCAATTTATTGCCAAATTAAATAGTATGTGCAATTAGTTTGGATTGAGACCAAAATATTTGGTAGTGCCTCTATCTATTTGGTCATATTCTAGAGTTTTCTCCCATACAATGAGAATTTGGCCTTATAATTAGTAATGATTCCAATGCTAACTAAATAATTTTAACCCTATCATAATATTTTGGTAGTGCCAAAGTTTGCCTAGACTTTGGCGCTACAATGAATTGGTAGGGTAAAGAACCAAACAGGCCCGCAACCGTAAGACCTGTTCCGGAATTAGGAGGCGAAGAATCACAAGACAGTGAAATTTTCTTCCCTGAATTGTAGTATCGGTGTGTGTTCCATGCTAATCCATACATACAGAACATACAATAGCATTGTTACCGTTTTTCGCCAAATACGAAAAAGGAAAATGAATATTTGCTTCGTACCTCTTCCTATTGAATCATCAAAAGACAACGGTTCTCTCTCTAAGGTTATTATTGATCTGAGAAAGCAGAGGTAAGTGGGATAAATTGAGTGGTGGAGGTTGGATAGGGTTGGGGAGAGAAAAGTATTAAAAATATTGTTATTTTGAATACTTTGGGAGAAGTATGTACTACTCTCCCTGCCGTCCCAAAAAAGAAAACCGTGGTTTTCGTATCCAACGTTTGATCATGCCGTCTTAAATTGAAAAAAAAATTAAAAAGAGATAAGTCACGCATAAAAGTATTAATCATTGTTTTATCATCTAACAACAATGAAAATACTATTATAAAAAAATTTCAATAAGTACGGCGACAGTCCAAACGTTGGCCGATGGAAACTCAGGGTTTGTCTTTTTTTTTTGGGACGGAGGGAGTAATGTTTCAAAATGTAAGTAGTACCCGTGCATTTTGGGGCCAGTTTAGTCCAAAAATTTTCCCTCACCGCATCACATCAAATCTTTGGGACATCATGCATAAGAGCATTAAATAGTTAGACAAAAGAAAAACCTAATTGCAGTATTAGCTATAATCGCGAGACGAATACTTTTAAGTCTAATTAAGGCCATGATAGCCATAGGTGCTACATGTAACCTACATATGCTAAATGACGGCTTAAGTAGGCTCAAAAGATTCGTCTCGCGGTTTCCAGGCGAGTTCTGAAAGATTAGTTTTTCAATTCGTATCCAGAAACTCCTTCCGACACTCCGGTCAAACGTCTAATGTGACACCAAAAATTTTCCTTTTCCCGCAACTAAACACAAGCCTTTGACGAGGCGAGGGCCGACGAAATAGCAATGATCACGGGCCGACTGTGCGGACGCGGCGGCCGCGCACGCCGCGGACAGCGGTTCGTCTCCGCCCATTCCTTCCACGTTTCCCCTCGCCCCAATCACGCGCCCAACTCCCGCGCCGCGCCGCCGGCCCCTGTCTCGCGCGGCACGCGCTCCCCGCCCTATATAAGCAGGTCGCCGTGGCGTTGCGGGTCGTTTTGCCGTAGTGGTTGCAGGTGTAGCCTAAGCTAGCAGTATAAGTAAGCTTGTATATAATGGCAATGCCTATGGCCGGCGGCGGCGGCACGGGCACATACCGGCGGCCAACGCCTTCCCTGTCCGTCTGCGTGTGCTGCCGTGGCGAACGACGCGCAACCGGCGCGAGAAGAGGCGGCCGCCGTCGTCGTTCGTCCTCGCCAGCCGTCGGGGTGGTGGTGGCCGTGGCCCGCGGGACGGCGGCGCGAGCGGGAGGAGCGCCCACCGACGCGTCGTCGTCGTGGTTGGTTGACGGAGGCCATGGGACACTGGTATCTGCGGCGGCGCATCCCGGGCGAGGGAGGCGAGGCGGAGGAGGAAGGAGGAGGGCTTGGCGGGCGGCGGGCTCCCGGAGGGTGGAAACGGACCTGGAGCGGCGGCACCGTACGGGAGTTACGTCGCCTGAGCGTCCCGCGGCGCGGATCGGGCCCTCCTCCAGGTGCGCTCCTGGTGACGGCCGCCGGGCTCTCGGCGCCGGCCTCCTCTGCGCTGGCTGGCTGGCTCGCGTGCCGGCCTCACGTGCTCCCTCGTGTCCGCATGCAGCTGCTCGCCGTCGCCGTCCGCGGTGCCATCTCCGGTACATGATCGCGTCGCGTGTCGCCTTTGCGCTTGCTTGCTTGCAAAATAGTACAGTATACGGGTCTAATTCGTGAAATTTACTGTCACATGTTACCAATCAGGAAACGCTATTTGCCACCTGAAGTCTGCGTAGCTTTGTTAGATTCGCTGTGGTGATATCCCGGGTTTCAAATTATGAATGATTTGTGCACGGAACTGTTGCTCAGCTTCTATGGTTAATTAAAAATCAGTATGATGGTAAATGCCTACTAACGGATTACTCCGCATTTTACAGCTAATTAATCAAATCTAAAGGTACAGAGCCGGGCCCGCATATTTTCGGTGAGTGCTCATAGGGGTGGGTGCGTGGTGTTATGACTGTGAGCATACCCGTATTTGGTATTGTGTTTCTAATAAAAAAGAAATTGGCATTATGCCACTATAAGTTTATAACATGTGTTTTTGTTTTAAACTGGTGTTTCTGTCTAAAAAAAGGTTGTAATCTGCGTTTGCAGAATCGGGCTTATACAAGGGTTTTGGAATAGATTGACAACGGAAATTAATCAGAGCAAGACACTCTCAAACATGGATATAGGCTTCTTCTCTGTCAACATAATAACTTGCATTGCAGTGTAGATAAACAAACCATGATCCAGTTGAATACAACATGAGCAAATCAAGAACTGATAGTTGGATCACCTATCCCGTCTCAGATCAACACCAGAATGGAGAACATTATGAATAGATCTATTACAGTATACCCTGAGCATCCCTACTTGGAAAAATGAATAAATTGGTCCTCTCGTGTCTTTAGTTTGTACAACATCCAACTCTCTTATCGCCGGGAGACCATTTCGCTTTCACTGTTTATTCTTTCTCCCTTTTCCTGGGCCAGCCGACCCCAATCCTCAGGTGTCTCCACCGGCTTCTTTGTCACAATCTGGTATATATCTGAGTCAGACCCTCCGCAACAGCATTGTCGACGGTGGGTAGCCGTCGAGCGCAGAAGTTTCCATGAAGTAAATTGGATTCGGCTCAAGCAAGACTCTTTGCCCCGTCCTCTGGTTGTGAGACAAGCCACCAAGGTGCGGAGATCGGATTTTGTTGCCATCAGCATGCAGACAATGAGGATCAAGTGTGTCTCAAGCTCCCTTAGCCAGCGGTTCCAACGTTGTCGATGTAGCCACGACGGGTGACATCGTAGAGAACGAGCAATGCTCCACAGTCCCCGGTAATAGGCACTGAGGGATAGCACGATACCTTGAAGGAGATATCAGGAATGATCAGTCTACTAAATACAAGAGCTCTCACCGCAGGACACACAAAAAATAAGACAAACACAGGCAAAGGTAAAATAGCAAGAGAAGATAGGATGAGTGGAAGATTCTCCTCCCCATTTTTATTTTCTAGGCGATGACAGAGTAAACAAAAAACGGACGTATGCACCTAGCCTAGATGTAGTTGGCAGAATATTTGCATCTGTAGCTAAATCTCAACTCGACTGCAGGTAGGTGGAACTGGCAAATTCAGCAGTTCAGCAGCAGGAATGAACGTTGAATCGTCGTGAAGCTAGACTACCAGGACAGGGATTAAACCTGGTCTGTAATCTAGAACCCACTGTCAGAGCTGCTGCTGGAAAGTTTTCCAAATTCCTCCTCCAATTATAATGGGGGGGTTCCCCAGCAAATTCTTGTGCAATATGTGTTAGGAGTGCGGAGTATACATCATAAATCAGCACTCGGGTCTGATATCTACACCCAAAGCTGAATCACGATGCTCCTAGCAAATACTCCACTTTAATAAAATGCCGGAGTACCAGCACTCCTGTGTAGCAGTATTAGCTTCACTTGGAACTCATGTAGTCAATATTGATTCACCCACATTTAGCAATGCATACCTTTACTTTTCAGTGTGTTTGTGAAGAAAAAAGTATGCACAAGGAGGGCAAGTCAATTTCTCCCCTCCCTTGAACAGAGAAACAAGTAACAGGTACCTAAATTTGACATGCTAACCAACCAATAATCAAAAATTGCCACCCATCTACCAGTAGAACAAGCCAACTGGACATCTGAACAACTTCGACTATCTTTCCAGAGATAATCTGAACCACGTCGACCACCCACCAGATCTCATTTTTGACTGGAATCGGGTTTCACCAATGCTGAGATAGCTCAGATCGCAAGGCTCGCATGGCAATTTTCCCTAGATGACTACTAGACTCACAATCTCGTAACCAAAATAGCACTTGCAAGTTTGCTCCTAACAGGAAGAAAGCGAGGCAAATGAGCAAGCTGCAAAGCCCGCAACTGCGCGAGAACCCCAAAGATCGAGCAAACGAGGCTAACCAATGATCTGCATTTTCCAACAAATCTACACGAGCGCGTGCACCCAGGGGGTACCTCTCCTGAGACGGCGCGGTGGTCTCCAAATCTGGGGCCTTGATTGACTTGCCCGCGACACACTGGAGGCTCGCGGCGTGGCAGAACTCGACGGGTGCCGATCTGTGACTTGGACTCGGGCTGAACACTCGTTCTTGGTGAAGCGGAGAGGAGGTTGGACTTGCCGACGTCGCGCGGAGCGCCGATTGAGCACGCACCTTGACAGGTAGTACACAGTAGGTCGTCCCTCCGGCGCCTGTACGCCGCCCGCCGCGGCACGGCCATTCTCGCCTCTCCTCCATGAGCTAACGCTGGCTGCTGGCTGGTCGGATTTTGGATCTCGCAGGCAGCCGCCGTGCGCCACTATGGAGTGGGGAGAACACTGGAGTTGTGTGTTTGACAGTTGACGCTACTTCAGAGTGGTTTGCCTTTCCTTCTTTTTTTTTTTTTTTTTTTTGGCTTATTATTGATCTAGGTTATGTGAAGAGTAGTTGTAGTGTCCTTTATTACTACATTTACTATTGAGTTATAACTTGATGTACTCATTTAGTACAACTTTTTGCTATACGTTTTTTTTTCTTCAGCTTATTCGAAAAAATATATATTCATTATTTTTATTAATTTATGAACTTGATTTATTCTTTAAATGTTTCTTTTAAAGTATGACTTAAACTTTTTATACTTGGCACAAAATTAAATAAGATGAAAGGCTTAATGTTTATCAAAACCTAACTGCTGAAAAACCGGAGAATAGTAACTGTAATATATTCGGGTGACAGAAAAAGTAATGAATATTGCTATGCCTTCATCCAAATTTAAAGTTTCGGCTTAACTTATTAGAGAGGTACACATCGATACAGATATTTTTAGCGTAATTAGTTTTAAATATTTATTAAATATAAATTAAAAGATAATTTAATTTATTTTTTTTAAAAAAACTTTCCTGTATGGAAGTTTCACTTGAAATGCACAGTTTAAATTTTGGGAAACATAAACACAAAAGTAGCTTTCCAACAGGCTCCAAAAGAACAAACCTCAAGCTCCATCACCATCCTCCTAAACAATAGTAGTGCAATCAAACAATAAAAAAAAATTTAGAGGATTGTTTCAAAATAATGGTCGGTTGTGCTTTATTTATGCAAGCTGACTCGTTAAGGATAAAACACGCTCTACGAAGTAAGCTAAACCCGGTATCCACCTCTTCCCTCTCTGCCCACATCGGGGCGTCAGAAAGTGCAATCAAACATACAAAAGGAAAAGGATACTCATAAAAACAAAACCATGTAATGTAATTTAATTTTAAAAAATGTACAATTAGAAACACATGTCAGCAGGTGGAGTACATCACACACACATCAAACTACTTTCCTTCCATCCCCAAGAGGGCACCTAGGAAAGGAGATGTGACCCCCTAGGACAACATTACGAATCTAGAGGGTCACATCCTCCTATGATTGCATTATAGGTCCAGATTTGTTAATACTACGAGAGGTCCATTCCATACTAAGGTTTTGTCTTATTTTTGGGACGGAAGGAGTATGTTACATCGTAACTGACGAGGTAAAAATAGATAAGGATTTAGTTTATAATTTTACCTGAAATTTTACCAAGAGATGACTAGATACCAAGTGAATAATAAAACATTTTTATTAATGTAAATGCTTCATGATAAATTATCATCTAGACAGAGTCCTGTTACAAGAGAGATTCCCTTTTCAATCTTAACATGTTCATCTTTTTTGAAAGCATAAATATTAAAATTTCGCCTCCTACAACTCAAGCATGTTCCCCTATTGGAAGATACGCTTGAAAATTGTCAAAGCACCAAAGAATCTTTATAGGTGCATACTTACTATGCTCTATATATACTCTTTTATATAAGTCAAATTCGTTGTAAGAAATTGTCTGTATATATTATCCCAAAATTGATAACAAACAAACCTTCAAAATCTAATTTTTGAATCTTTGTGGAGACGGTTGGTTAGACAGGTCACCAGGACAGCGACTTTTTCACCACCTCACTCCACAACCGAAAAAAACGTTGTGTGGACCCACCGTCCGCGTGCCCGTTTACCCTTTTTTATCCATGGGGGGCCACCTACAATATTACTTTGTTCGCCCGTGCCCTCGTGCGGTTTGGTGGCCCCATTAACAAGACTAGGCCATCAGGCCCGATTCGTGGAGTAGAGGCTGCGTCTCCTAAAGTGGGGCTCCACCGGGCCCACCTCATGGCGGACCTATTCACAGGCACGGCGGCGGCGGCGACCACCTCGTTTATCCCGCCCCCGTGCCACGTCGAGACGTGGGCCCCACGTGTCCCAGCCGCTACACGTGGGCCCTCCCCAAGGTAAGGAGCAGTAGTACAAACAGCGGCGGCAGCGCACAAGAGAAGACCCGTCGCGTCCGAACCGAATTTCTTCGAAACAAAAGAAAAAGAAGGGAAAAGAAAAGAAAATAAAAAAAAACAAGCGCCAGACAAATTCGTCTCTCGTTGGAAGTGGGAGGCGCGGAGGCGGAAGCTTTTCCTCCTCTCCCTCCTCTTCTCCCTAGCGCGATCTGCTCGTCGCCTCGGCGAATCCACAGGTGCCCCCGGCTTCCCCTCTCCCCCCCCCATCTCGGGCTCGGCTTCTTCTCGGATCCAATTCGCTGCTGTTCGAATCCGCCGGGGAGTGTCGGGTAGAAGATGCGCTGCCGCCGCCGACGCACGCCGCTTTTTTTTTTTTTTGAAAACTGGGTGGTTTTGGGACTTTGGAATAGGATGCTTTGGGCGTGCGGCGGAGGGGGAGCGGTTGGCCCGCACGAATCGTTGATCTTCGTCACATGCAGTGTGGATTTTTGGCGCGGGAGGTTGGGGGGGAATCGGGAGCCCGATGTGCCTAGTAGAGTTTTGAGTGGTTCTGAACAACTGCGTGTTCTGATTTTTTTTTTCCTCCACGGAGCATGGAATCTGTACTCGTGAATTATTACTACATACTAAGTTAGTTCGTGTAGATGACTAAGATGTTTGGTCCCGTGCTATAGCTCCTGGCGGTCAGTGAGGGCGCCAATTTGCTAATTATGGTGGGCGGGGGCTTTAATTTTGTGATACAAACCCGTGCGATCTGTCTGTAAGTTGCGTCGTGGACTTTGTATAACGCCCTGATTTATTATTTCCATCAATTTGCGGTTGCTAGCGTCATTTTCCTTATCTATGATGCTGGTTTGATTGTTTTGGTGGTTTGGTTGTGGACCAGTTGTTGGAAGAGCAGTTAGTTCTTGTTTAATAGTTTTTTTTTTTCTCTGTACATGGTACCTATAACATGCAGTGGGTGGTCCTGAAGTCTTATGTTGCTTTCAAATCAAATTAGGTAAGTATAGAAAAAACAGTTTTCCGCCATTCGCTAAGTTTTGAATTGGAGGCTAGTTAATCATTTCTCTCATTAGAAAGATTTAAGCCCACACAGTTTCTTTGGGAATTGAAAATACGATGTTATCATTATTAATATTAATAATTAGAGCATGCTTCCAAGCGTATGGCAAAGAGTCAGAAGGTTTTGCCGCTATGGTTACTGGTATGGTGTTTGTATTTTGGCTTTGATCCTTTGCTTGAATGCCTTTTCTTTGGAGACTCATGAATTCCTAGTGTTTAACTAATAGCTATGCTTTATGGCTTTTTGTTCTTGGAAACGGGACACGCAGGATCTTTGGAACAGCTGAATTCAGATATGTATTTTTAGAATAATAATGAATCTTTGTAAATTCTGCTTTTTATTAAAACCTCGTTATTGGGCTATCAATGTTATACAACCATCCTGGTAACTAATAATGAACAATGTGGATATAAATTTCCAAATTAACAGGAAGGAGTTGTTTGTAACATGGGATAAAAATTTTAGTTATAGCTGTAAGAACAGTTTCTTGGTGGTCTGTTTGTTACTTTACTGAATCGAAGGGAGCAATGTGCTCATGTGTGGAGATTTATAATGTACTATTTCAATTTGCAGGTAATAGGGATTGGTGCATTATCCAGACTTTTGCTTTTGAAGTGGAAGTCCCATAATTCTATTCTAATTATTCACAAAACTTAAGAAAATGGGAAACTGGCAGTTAATGCCAGGTTTGATAGTGAATTATCTGAAATGGATGGGTTTTGAGTGATCTTTTGATGTTGACAATTCTTTCTGTTTAACTTTTACGCGTCTATAATTCCGTGATAATAATAGAATATTTATCATTGCTCCTTTATATTTCTGCCAGAAAGTTGTGTCGCAATTTTTAAAAGCAAAAGGCGTTTTAGCCTAAAATCATCACTGTTGCCTCTGATTTTAAATCATTCAAAAATTGAATTTGTAGGGAAGGAGCAGCATGCTCCACAAAGACCACCTACAGAAAGACTAAGAGGAGCTTTTTCATACCAAAGAAGTTACCTACACAAAGATTTGCTCCTGCATTTTCTGAATCTGGGACTCTCTAGCCTGTTAGAAGAAGAAGGCCAGGAATTTCAGCTCAGAGAACAGATCACAATATTTACCCACGGCACTGTTGTCTCGGCAATACTGGCAATGAAAATGTTGTCCGTTTCTTTTTTGTGTTAATACATGTAGGCAGTTGTTTGGGTCGATCAGGGAAAATGTTTTCTCCTGGCTTTGTTTCATTGTCAGAGTCATTACCGAAGCTGGGCCAAAAATTGTGAGTGCAGGAATATCGTGACTGCTCACTTGTTTTAACCTTGTTTTAATATGAGCATCTCTGCGCATACCAATCAACCTGAGGTAGTTTCTTTCATTAATTTCATCAGAATTATTAGAATAATTATTTTGATATAGAAGATTTTTAGAACAGGAAAAGGGATCCTTCCTGTTCTTTTTCACCTGTGCTGGCTAATTTTGGTCAATTAATTACTTTGTCTGTTGCAGGAGCAAAAGTTCTTGATTGGTCTCATTCTGATGGTTCCAGTATAATGGCCTGTTCAATTGGTAGTATACCCAGATGCTTTACCTCCTTCCAGCAATTATTGGTGGTTGTACTGTTATTTGCGGTTAAATTAGTGTGTCAAGCAGTTCTGATCTTGGAATAAGAATAGGAACTTCCAAATATTTTGGGAAGGGATAAGATAAGGCTTCATCTTAACCGTTTTTACTACATACTGTGGGGGTAGTAATCCATGTTAATATCTTGCTAGAGTTTAAGAATATATTTGAAAGCCATTTCATTATATAGTCCCCCCCAAAAC
>CM020188.1:14523464-14556723 GCA_009805545.1 Oryza longistaminata | reverse complement strand
ATTATTGGGCACAAAGTCTAATTGTACCTACTCCCTTGAAACCCTATGCTTGCTCTCTAAAAATTACGTTCACTTACTCCCCCATACGCACTACACTCTAAACCTGTTTGGTCGTTATATGACTATACCCTCCACTCGAACCACGAATGGCCTGGCAGTGCACACGGAATCTAGCCGGGAACCCTGGTACACGATCGCGCCTCGCGCCCCCCGGGCGGCTGTTTTTATTGGACGAGCCGTGCTGGTGGTTTTTGCCACGTCAGCCCCTCACCGAGACGTCAATGGCCTACAGGAGGGCCGGCGGTGCTGCGGAAGGTTGAAAATGAAAACATTTTATGTATTTGTAAAATGGAACCTTGGTAGATTGAAAAAAAAAAGAGTAGCAAGGTAATATGGGCCAAGCCCCATAATCTGTTCATAAAATGCATTCTTCTCTCTCCTCAGCCTCTTGACGCATTTCGTGTTCGATGTATTTCTTTGTTCCTCCGACTAATTTGCAGACGACAGGAATCCGGAGCCACTAAGTTTATCCTAGTTGCGTTCAGAAGGCGCCGAGACGAGAGCATCGGGGCGAGCTTCCCTTCCTTGCGAGGGGGTGACACGGCACAGCACACAACAGGCAAACAAGGTGCCAGTACGAGTACGGAGCTGAGCAATCGTGCGCTCCAACGACGGATCTACCTCCCGTAGCCCGAAACACGTGGCGGGCCGATAACAAATTCTGTCCTTCGACACCGAGACTCCAACAAGAGCCGACCGGGGGCACCGCGTCGCCACAGCTCGACGACCGGTGTTTTGAGTCTTCCTCCGCGCGAGGGGCCAGTGCGGGTCCCTCCTCCACCCGCGCCGCCTTCACTTCTCTGTTGCGCCAGTAGCAGCCGCAAAGCCCGAGGCCGTCGGTAAGCCTCCAGGCCCCGCTCCTCCTTCCCCTCGCGTGCATGGTGCTGAACCGCTGATATGTGCGATGATATTTGTAGGGACGACCGGGGAGGCAGCTGCGGCGTCGGTGGAAGAGCTCGCGAAATCTTGCAGGGGGTGCAGGGGGTGGAGGTGTTCGATCTGAGAGGAAAGGCGGTGCCCGTTGTTGATCTGTGGAAGGACAGGAATTTTTTATCGTGCTTTGTAAGATTGATTGTGTTTGAGACGATTGAGATGGTTGTTTGCATGTGTGTGCTGTGCCGTAAGAGGGCCGATCTTCTTGCGGCTAAGCAGGATAATTTGTGGCCGATTCCTCTCTGCAAATTTCGAGGAACAAAGAAATACATCAATTGCTCAAAGTGATGCATTCTTCTACTCCTTTTTTTTTTTCAATCTACCAGGTTCCATTTACAAAAACATAAAATGTTTTCATTTTCAACCTTCGCAGCACCGCCGCCCTCGCAGCAGCTCCGCACCGCCGCCGCAGCCATCGCCGGCCTCGCAGATCCGTGCCACTGCCGCCAGTGGTCGTGAGGAAGAGAAGAACGAACAGGGAGGGAGAGAAGAACGAAGAGAGTATGGGCTTGGCCATATTACCTTGTGTCCTGACGTGGCAAAACCAGGTAAAAACGCCCGGGGGTTAAGTGTCCGGTATTGACAGTTCGAGGGTGTATTATATCCGGTTTTGTAGTTCGGGGGTGTATTTTAAACAAGCATAAGAGTTCGAGGGTGTAAATGGATTTTATCTTCTTTGTTTCCCTTTCAAAACTCTCTATACAAAATTTCCCCGCAAAAAAAAAAAAAAAAAAAAAAAAAAAATACTCTCTATACAAAATTCATAGCAGTCCCTATTCAAATTGGGCCAAAAACCCTTCATTTGGCCCATTCTTTTTCGTTTTTCCTTCGGCCCAGTTGGCCCAGCTTGCCCAAGTCCGAACCACGTCCCTCCTTCCTCTGCATGGGCGCAGCCGCCGCTGTCTACAACACCATGTGCGCTGCCGCCATCTCGCCCAATCCCAGAGTCGCCGCCTTTGTCGCGCCGCCCAAGCCGCCGCTGCCGCCACGCTACCACCGCGCCGCCGCCGCAAAACAGGGGCCACCCCGTGGCGCCCCACATTCGCCGCGCCGCGGCGAGCCGCTGCCACCGCTGCTAGCTGCCGCCGCCCACTGCTTGCTGCCGCCGTCGCCCATTGTTCCCACCGCCGCCGCGCAACGCCGCGCCACGCGTCGTCGCCGACCACCGAGCTGTGCCACGCGCGCCGTGAGCCAATGTCGACCACCGAGCCGCCATCGTCACCATTTGAAAGCCGACACGCGCCGCCGCCTCTCTTATGAAGCCGCGTCGTGCCGTCGACGGTTTCTCTCCCTCCGCCGCCTTCGCCGCCTATATAAGGCCGGCGACCCTCCCATTTTTCCCCATCCATCCGAGCTCCAAGCTCTCCCCTCTCTCTCTCTCTCTCTCTCTATCTCCCTCCCCCACTCTCCAATCCACACCGGCTGCCACTTTCCCTTTGCTTCTCCACCGTCGGCCGCCGTCCTTGCCTCCCCACTGTCGGCTGCCGCCGACGAGCGCCAACCGCCGGGCCGCCGCCCTCTGCCTCCGCTCCCTTGTCCCTCTGTGCTGCGCAAAGGAGAAGAAAGAAGAAGAGAAGAGGTAGAAGAAGGGATGGGAAGAGACACTGACAGTGGGCCCCACCTTTTAAAGTAACCTCTTTTTATTTTGTTTCATTTTAACCTTTGGGCATCCATATCTCCCAAACCACACATCCAATTCCAATAAATTTTCAACTTAAATTCATCTAATTTCAAACTCTACCTTTTGATACCAAATTTCCTATTTTTAAAATTCTTTATTTAAATATCTTTTTCTTATTTATTTATTTACTTTCTAATTTCAAAATTATTTTAAATAATATTTTCAAAACCATTTTATTTTATTCAAATGCCTCTTAATATTCTAAATTTATTTCATTTATCTTAAATATTTTTAAATTTAAATATCTTTGATTTATTTGAAAACCCTTTTTAAATTCAAGTTTCTTTAAATGACTCTTTTTATTTCTAAACCATTCCTTTACAATCCTTTAGCCACCAAAAAGCCGCCGTGGGAAATTTCATACCTTCCATGGGGACGCTCGTATGGTCCAAGGACCTCGACGTCGAATCGAGGGTCGTGAAACCCAGCATAACCTAAACCCAAGGTCGAAGTGTTGCTCTTCGCACCCCACGCTTCGACGCGTACAGTGGTCGAAGCTTCACTACTCTTTCGACCTCCACAACACGCCGCACACTAGTCCTTGGGCTATGTGCAACCCTAGCCGCTCTGCTGTCACTCACGACTGTAGAGTAGCACTGTTCAGCTCCAAATAAAATTCCCAACTTACTAGTCGTTGTGCTACTTGACTGTAGCATCGACTAGAACGAGCCAATATTCAGCCGGCATGCTACCCAACCTTAGCATTAACCAACCCAAATAATTAGCCGTTATGCCTTAGCATCGGCTAACCAACTCCAAATATCTAGCCGTCGTGCTACTGTACTCTAGCACCGACTAGAAAACCAAATCCACCGAATAAAACTCACCTATCCAAAATTATCCTTTCTTTGATTTTATTCAATTTCCAACCTATAAAAACCATCACCTCTCTTTTATTCTTCAAATTAAAAGTTTAATTTAAAACCCAATCATTTTTCCTCTCGCCTCGCTCCAATTTTATTTATTCCTTGGCTTTATCGTTTCTTGTAGCAATTTTTCTGATAAGCTTTATTTGCCATCTTTTTCGTATTCGTACGTTAGACCGTACAGGAAGTTTTATCAGCATCCAAGGAACTGACGTGGACCCAGATGGCTACGCTAAAGCCGCGGGAAATCTCGAGGCGCAAGGCAAGACATAACTAAAATTTTGATCATATAGAAACCTTGATATAATCTTCAGATTTAAATTTGATGCATGATATTTACTCTTTTAACATCTCATGGGTAGATGTTATACTTTAGGATAACTTTGTGGTAATTGGTAATGATTTCAAGAATTATTGCATGAGACTATAGAAAGAAGCATTGGTTATCATTTTATGTGATTTACTATTCCAAACAACTTTACAAACTTAGGAATCCGATTAAAATGGGCATTTATGAGTTGAGATTGTGAATATTGAGGTTTATGAATGTTGATATATGATGAAGTTTGTTGGTGTGGGGAGTTTGGAAAGTTTTGGGTGGTTTAACCGGATTATAATTACCCCCTTATACCATGGAAATGACATAGTTGCGTCCATCCACATGATCAAGTAATTGGACTTAGCCTAATACATTGTCCCACTATATGAAAGACTGTTGGTTGGCTCACTAGGAGCAGGATTGGGGTGAATGCATGTGTAAGGAGGTTGGGGGCATGGTTCACAATGGTGGAACCCGTGAAAGCAGTGACCATGTAGCCTTGCCTAGGCCTAGCAAGTGCCCAATTGCTAGGACGGATCAATATCCCACTCGTGCAGTAACTAGTAGTAAGTGGGATCTCCAAACGGCTCTGGTGTCCTCAGCCTTGCAAACTGTTGACATCGTGTGGGTAAAGCTGGACAGTCTCTGCAGAGGTGAATTAAATCATTCGAATGTGTCGTACTCCCGGTTCTGGAGTTGTGTCATCAGGGTGATTCCTACTCTTGAAGTATAAGTAGTTTTAAAAATTAAAATGTTGAGGATAGAGATGATTTATGATTTGTATTACTTCTTTACTTTATTATTGTTTTATCTATTCATATCTATTTACACCTAATTATTTATAATATGTCTTGCTGAGTACGTACATAAGTACTCATCCTTGCATAATTTGACATATAGTTAAGCTAACAAGAAGACTGGAAGGAAGCGAGATCTACGGCAACGACAAGTTTTTCTTCTAGGCTAGTCTACACTCGAGCTTTTTCCTGTGGAGTTTTTTGGAGTTTATTAGTTGAAGTTTAATAGTTTAGTACTTTGGATTTTCCTTGTATTTTACAATAAGGATATTTTAGTTTGGATCTTTTCAACCTTTAACAGTTGTATAATTAGCTTGTATAAACAAATTTGTGTAAATAATCGAAAGCTATTATGTGTATCAATCTGTGCGTGATCGAAATCCTGGACGATCACGAGTGGATATTTTGGGCACCAGGCCTAAATTGGGTGTCCCCACAAAAAGGATATCAGCTTCTAAGCAAAATCACTGGGAAGAGATGGGAATAGCCCAATGCTTAGCTCTATCCTTAGCCGATTTCAAGAAAGATGAACTAATGCTGCCAGCAGCCAACTACTTTTGGTCCAATACTTTCAATAGTTTTTTATTCAATCATGGACCAATGACTCCAACTTTGTTAGACATAAAGATGCTGACTGGCTCGGATATCACAACTTCCATAAACCCCTTTGCCTTAAATATTAGGTGCACTCATAAGTTGAAAACCAAAAATATTGGAGGTTGGTCTGGGTACATCAATGAGCACATGGGGACAGGGCCGATTTCTGACATAGAACACATAGCCTTCCCCACTATGTGGCTTGAAAGAAGCATCTTCTGTGGATCAACTTGTGGCCCAACTTCAAATTTCCAACATTTTGCCCAAGCTCTAGTAGAAAAGAAAAAATTCCCTTTGGGCAAATATGTGCAAGGTTCAATATACCAAATGATGCATTTATTTGTCAGCGATATTTTGATAGACTCAACAATCAGCTATGGAGGTCCTCGGTGGCTAATTCAGATATGGCTCAATGTACACACTACCATATATAGTTGCCGATATAGCTGCTCTGTCAGTGTCATCCTTTCCAGCAATCTATGCCAATGATGAAAATCCTAGCACTCGTAGGTGTATGTCCTTTGGAAAGGTAGCATCACCTTACCCAGGCACTAACTCATCGGCTAATTCATTCAAAGTCTGGTTCAACCGATTACTTTCAACTATTTGGAACCATGCATCACAATTATACAATATTTGGAGAAAATTGACATTGTGCCATCATCAAAAGTGGGTTTCACCCAAATGCCATGCTGGGAGTGGGCTTCGTTAAAATGCCACTTTCAACACATGGTTACATGCTAAAATACTATCTCGGACCAAATTACCCTCCTCTCATCTTCTTCCTCCCTCCTTCATCATCAGCTCTCGCCGGCGGGCACCATCCGCCTTCGCGCGAGCTCTCCTCCATGGAGAACCACAGGCCACAGGCCCCTGCAGGGACCCCTCCCATGGCTCCCCTCCCCGTGTCCCCTCCCATCGCCCCCATCCCAGCCCCGCCCTCCGCGAGCCCCCGCACCCGTCCCGGCCGCCGCCGCCGTCGCCTCCACCTCTGATGACCACCGCGCCGTGCATCCCTTGTCAAGGCATCCCTTGTCAGAGGTGGAAGAAGGTAGTAACAGGCGTATTTTTGTCCGTTCGGGCATTATAGCGTGTAGTCTTCGATTGAAAGTGGCATTTTAACGAAGCCCACTCCCAGCGTGGCATTTGGGCGAAACCCACTTTTGAGGATGGCACAATGTCAATTTTCTCCAATATTTGAGTCATGCCACTTCACGTCCCTTCACTGCATTTTTTAATTCTTTGGGACCAAATTGCCCCCATCTTGTTTTTTCATCCTCTCCTCTCTACTATTCATCTTCTCCACAATGGGAGCTAGATTTGGGGCACCTTGCCTCAATCCCTCCACACAGCGATGAAATCCACGAGACTGAGACGAGAAAACCTCACCTCTCCAACATCTCGACATCGTCCTCTTTGCTGCTCCACCAATATCCTCGTCTTCGGCTTGAACTCCCTCTCGTCGCGATGCTTATTCCTCTTGCCAATGGCGCTTCTTCCTCCAGCAAAATGGCAATGCTCTGCTCTCCCTCGCCACTGCTCACCACTTCCATCCTGCTGCCATGCTGCTCTTCCCCGCCAGATGCAAGGACTGGCACCACCGTGCCGCGACACCCCATCGGTGAGGCGGGGTCCGTCGGTGCGAAGCCACCACGGCGTTCCTCTTCGCCCTCAGCCGCCCTGCTTCCCCACTGGCCATAGGGCCCTAGCACCACCACGCCTCAAAGCTCCGCCGATGTCCCCATCCGCGCACCTCAAACCAGAACCAATTAGTAATGGCATGGATCCAATTAACCTGTGAAAAAATGTCTGCTCTGGCCAATTTAGTAAACTTGTTTTCTTCGCGGTATTTCATCTCTACATCTTTCAACTATTGCTGAATCGTAGATGTGTTCTGAATTTCTGCATGTTTCTTTATCCTGACTTTTGCTTTCTTATACTCGCATGGTGAAATATTTTATGGCCCACTCTACTAGCCCATTCCAAAAGGAACAAAGAAAAGGAAACACAAGTTAACTAGCTTTATCCGGCACCGCCGTCAAATGCTCGCACGATGGGGCTGTGTCGCGTTGCCCCGTCTATCTCGCCATCGCCAACCAGTCTCGCTTGCCCTGTGCCGCATCCGAGCCACTGGAGCGTCACATTCGTTTCCCCTCCCATAAAAGCCACTATTGCTTCCAACTTCAAATTAGAAACTGCCACAATAATGGGTAGGCTAGAGGCCATGCATGGTTAATCTCATTTACTCTCTTCATAACCCTCCTTCCATTTCTCAAATATTTTGGATAGTCATGGCCTTATCTTTTCGCTTATGCTTATTGTTGACAGCTGTTAAGTATCAAAGTCTCGCCGTCAATCACTGCATAAAACTGAAAGTATAAAACATCCAACATAGTGGGGGTATATTTGCAACAATTTCCACGAGTGTTGGTGTATATTTGGATGCAAGTGACAAACTACCTAAGTTGAGAGGAAATATACATGAAGGCGGGGAATCAAACTCATATCCAAACTTATAGAGTTTTGGACCCAAAAACCCAATTAAACACCTCTAAATGGGCCCAACCACCATGCCAATGGACTGAGGGCCCACATATCAGTGTCCAGGAGGAAAAGCGGGACCAACGGAGACGGCCAGGGTTCGGCCGAACCCTGAGTTCGCCGAACCCTAACAGAGGCCCAGGTTCCATTCGATAGTAACTGCTTCTCAATGACGGTTTCTACCGTCTCCGACGCTCCAACCGTCATCCAAATGGACACTTGGCATGAGGAGAGTGAAGATGCTCTTAAGATTCCATGGAGGATCTGCACACTCCCAAGGCACCTCCACCTATAAATACACCTCATCATCCTTCATTCCAACACACAACAAGCATGAGTTGAATTACAAGAGGGGGAGAGAGTAAGAGAGAAATAGTCAGAGGAATCCCGGAGTTATCGGTACTTTCCTCTGCTTTAATAGATAATATCTTTATCGAGTAATTGAGATTTACTTTGTGATGATTATCTCTTAGTTAGTTCCTATTAGCGTACTGGAATATTGTGCACTAGAGATAGTGTTTACTTTAATGTTTGATCGACATTAGAGTGGTATTAAAATAGTGTAGACGTGGTTGAAGCATCTAAGCCCCCGTTGTTAATTTTGGTAATTAATGACAAGCGCTAATTGTGGACTATCCGTTGTCTTTGAGATAACTATATTGAGTTAGGTTCACATCATGAGTATGTATGGATGATTATTGATGGATTAAAGTTGACGGCGCAAAGCAAAAGGATAGATGACGGTAAACTGGTGGTTGAATTCTAAATTGATCGAGGTGTTGGGCGATCAAAATTGTGCTAGTTTATTTATAGCTTTGTCGTACTATTAAGAGGGGTAATGACCTAGCAAAGAAATGATTTAAATTGCCACATTAGGTCATTTGCATATTCACTTGTGCTCACATTTCAAATCACATTTTATTTCTTTGTGCATTCACTGAGATCGGCCTGACCAGGGCTTGTCTGACCGCTTGCTCCAAGCCGGTCGGAACGGCCACCTAGTGGCGGTCTGACCGGCGGCACTTGTGCGGTCAGACTGGCCCCATGGAGGGCGGGATGGTGTTGCTCTGGTTTGGGCGATACAGAGCCGACGGAGCCATATTCGGTCTGACCGAGCCGAGGCCGGTCTGACCGGCCACTCAACGTCGGTCTGACCGGCCAGGGCAATGGGGCCCAATGACAGGCCTACAACGGCTAGAAAACTAGCCATTGTAGAGTAGCACGGTCTGACCAGCCACACACCTCCGGTCAGACCAGCAGAGCACTGAGTTGGGGGATTTCGCCCCCAACGGCTAGTTTTGGTTGGTGGGAGTATAAATACTTCCCCTCCAGTAGCAAGGGGTCTCTCTTGGCACCCAATTCAATTGCATACACCCCTTGCACCTCTCTCACACACATTTGAGCTTAGTGTTCATCCATTGTAGTGGTTGAGGTTGTTCTAGCCAAGAGTCAAGTGCATTGCTTCCATTGTAGAGCTAGTGTGGCACTTAATCATCTCCGAGCCGCGTCATCCCTTGTTACTCTTGGAGGTTGCCGCCTCCTAGACGGCTTATGGAGGAGTTGCCCGGTGACCTCTCCGAGAAGATTGTGGAGGAGGCCCGGTGCTGGTTTGTGAGTGGTTTGAAGTTCACCACCTTCGAAGTGAAGGAAAAACTACCCCGAGTGATCGAGGCTTGGGTAGTCCTCTCCGGTGGGCCGGCTCCCGCCTTGCTCACCCCTTGACGAAGGGGGCGTGCGGTGGCTTCGTGGTTGAGCGGTGGAGTTGGGCTCGCCTCAACGAGGAGTAGGAAACGCTCCCGCCTTGCCCACCCCTTGACGAAGGGGGCGTGCGGTGGCTTCGTGGTTGAGCGGTGGAGTTGGGCTCGCCTCAACGAGGAGTAGGAAACTGGCGAGTTTCCGAACCTCGGTGAAAAATCTCATCTCCTTGTTTCATTTACTTGTTGCATTTACATTTGTGCAATTTACATTCCTAGAGACATACTAGAGATCATATCACCCTAGGATTGCTAAACTAGACTTAGGAAGTGTGATTTACTTTCCTAGTGATATACTTGAGCCACTTTCACCCTAGGATTGCAAAACATAACTTAGTTGCTTAGTTAGACTTGTTCCTCACCGAGCCTAGCAACTTATGTTTGTTTTGATTAGGTGTCATTTAATTTTAAATCACCTATTCACCCCCCTTCTAGTCGGCATCTCGATCCTACAGCGGTGTCTATGTTATTTAATACCAGTATTTGCTGCATATCCCATAGTTCGTTAGAGGTAGGTGTAGAGGTGGTGACAACCCTCGAGATTACTTAAGTCCTCCCTATCTAGGTACAGAGTAGAACGCGTGCTGGTAGCAGCGAGCAAGCCAGTGCCTGAATTATTGTGATAGGATTAAATTAAGCTTTCTGTAGACACTGTTCCTCCCTAGGTAATCCTCTCTACCCTCTGCCTATTTTTGCTTTGTATCCTTGGATGAATTTGAAGAGGAATTGAATACACACGTTTTCTTGGAAAATCGATACCTTGGAATAATCCTGGGTGAAGTGCTACATCGGTATCTCCATGCGCTTGTGGATTTTATCTATGACCGTAAGAAATACCAACACTTATGCTTTGTCCGACACAGCCGTCAAATGCTCGCATGATAGGGTTGTGACACTCCCGTTGCCCCATCTATCTCGCCATCGCCAACCAGTCTCGCTCGCCGTGTGCCGCATCCGAGACACTAGAGCGTCGCGCTCGTTTCCCCTTCCATAAAAGCCACCATTGCTAGCAGCTTCAAACTAGAAACTGCCACAATAATGGGTAGACTAGAGGCCATGCATGGTTAATCTCATCTACTCTCTTCATAACCCTCCTTCCATTTCTCAAATATTTTGTATAGTAATGGCCTCATCTTTTCGCTTATGCTTATACTTATCAGTCAAAATTTGAATTTTCAACCTTAAATTTGGAGTTGATTTTAGGATTTTTTTTTTCATCGTAGTTTATTTTTTAGCATTTGCTTTTAGATTATCAAGAACATGTATATAAAAGTTGTATTCACAAATTATTTTTCGTTTGTGAATATGTTGTTGGGCTTATTCCATGATGGGACTGTCAGTTATCACGCACCGTCCTCCATCTTAGGAGCAGGCGTATTGCCTCCATATATACCTTCCTGCTTAACAGCTCAAAAAACATCCGTTGCACTACCTAGAATGCTCCATTGGTTCACTTCCTAGAATGATTTATTGGTTCTGTTCCCTTATTTCCCTTGCATGAATACATTTCTTACTGTATATTGCAAATTTTAAGCTATCCGTCCGTCCAGTTTCATCTAACTTACTAATCTGCGTGCTATTTACATATACAGGAACAAGTTTGATGATAAACGAGGCACACAATTGTGCCAAACGAGGCGCACAACCACTCATGGTAAATTCTTATCCTAGGCACAAAACATGAAAACATGCTGATCGCTTAATATTTGCTTCATTTTAATTTTTTGCACCGCTTGCAATCCAGTGTTTCTTTTTTTCCTTTTTCTCTATCTCTGATCTCTATAATAGAATAATGTTTCTTATATTGGTCTTTATCAACTAAGAATCCTAGATGATGTCTCGCGCTTTGCTACGGGATATATGTTAGATAATGGAGAAATGATGAAATGATTTAGATTAAAATATTATGAAAATGATTTGAGAATGACGATTTAGTATGTGTATGTTTAGTTTTAAAATGAAATAAATTGTAGATACAATTATTATATGCTTGCATGTTGAGCTTTGTATACTTAACGGGTTGATGTGGCATGTTTGCATGTAGATTTTAGGCTCTCTTTTTTTTGACACATTGGCCCTTTTGAAAAACTTATTTCAAAACTAGCCCCTGTCAAAAACTTAAACCAAAAATAGGCCGTCGGCTCAGCGCCAAGGTTGTGCATGGAAGCTCAAACAGGCCTGGCGCTGACCTCGTGCCAGCGTGGCGGTCGAGGAGATCACCCAGCAGATGTGTCAGGGATGTCAGCGCCGAAGCGGTTGGCGCTGAGATGGCTAAGCTCAGCGCCAGATACATTGGCGCTAAGGTAGCGGCATATATGCCGCTGCCGTGCCGCCCCAGCCCGACGCCCTGTTTTGTTCTGCTGTGAAGTTAGGGTTCATCGGCCCCCTGCGTCGCCCTCTCTCCTCCCCTCCAAAAATCTCCCCAAATCCCCCTCAAATCGAAGGCTACTTAGTGGGCGTTGCATTGGATATTGATTTGCAAGGTAAATCCCCTCCAAAAACCCTACCCTAATTTCCTCAATGTTTTCCTCATTGTTTGTAGAGTTTTTTTGGTTGAAATCGTGGGTTGTTAAATGTGGCTCAGGCTGTGGTGTGGATTAGGGAATGTGGGTAAGTATGCGACGTTATAGTTGTATATTGATGTTAGTATAGAGGATTCATATAGTTTTTGTAAGTTGTGCACTATTTTGCTAAGAGTAAAGTTGAGACTTGAGAGGGATGTGTATTGTAAATATTTTGGGGATTTATATTGATTAATTTTGATGTTGATAGGCATAGATATTAGGAACATTGTGACCGGTGGTTGTAAATTCAATATGCATTAGAATTGTTCCATTGACTTTTAAGCAAGCACAAAAAGGATGTTTTTAAGCAAATCTCATATAAGACTTCTATATGTTGATTCATCGGGCATGCATCCATGCGTTGAGGACCTTATAGAGATGTTGGTGTATTATGTACAATTGTCAGTACCATGTAACAGAAGTAATGGAGAACATTAATTGAGCAATAACTTTGAGTGAAAAGTTAGTTCTTTCACTACTTTAGATTTTTTTCTTGTAATAAATTCCTTACTCATTTTTAATTGTTCCATTTACTTGTTGTCGTAATTTTATTATGTTCCAATTGTATCAATTACTAATGATTTGATATTGAATTGCAGGATGGAGCACTTTCCGGGGTTGGAGGATTTCTATGAGGAGAAGCACCGGGCTTCCAAGATAGCGAGCGGAGAGGTTAGCCCCAAAATTTCATATTTCAATTTTTTGCACAACTTATGTATATCCCATGAATTTTGGAAGGTAAACGAGAAGGAAGTGAGGTACAGTACAGTCACACATCAAGTAAACATACGTATAGCATAATTTGACTTAAAATTGGAGAAAATAAAGACTAACTTTGAAAGTAGTCCAGATTTATTAAATCATTCAAGATGGAAGTGTTGTTCTATGAAATAAAAACAACCAAAAGGTAAAGCACTGACATTTGGTGACTGAAGTATTGTTCATATGTCTCATGTTTTTGCTAACACTACCATGTTATTTGTGTCTATTGATGCAACGCCTCAAGGTTCGAGTTAGAGGTCACACATCACACATCCCATTCGATGACCGGTACATTCCGTACCTACGTCGGGCGAACCTTTTGGCGTTCGTCACCATGGCGCAGGGCCGATGCCTCTGTACAACGCTGCGGCTTTGACGGCCCTTGTGGACCGATGGCGCTTGGAGAATCACATGTTCCACCTACCCAGCGGGGAGTTGATGGTCACATTGGAGGACGTTGCCATGATCCTAGGTCTTCCTATGCGGGGCCAGGCAGTCACAGGTGACATAAGCTCAGGGAACTGGAGGCAGCGGGTGGAAGAGTACCTCGGTGTGGAGCCTCCAGTGGCACTAGATGGTCAGAGGCTAACGAAGACCTTTGGTGTGCCACTTAGTTGGCTGCGTGTCAACTTCTCCCTGTGTCCCGCTGATGCTGACGACGACACGTTGCAGCGTTACTGCAGAGCGTACGCGTTATACATATTTGGCAGTATTTTGTTCCCTGACTCGGTGGAGATATGGCTTCCTGGATGTGGCTGCCTTTACTAGAGGACTGGGACGAGGCGGGTACTTTCAGTTGGGGGTCTACTGCCCTAGCCTGGCTCTACAGGCAACTGTGCAACGCCTGCCGACGAACGACCGCCGACGCCAACATTGCTGGATGTGTTTGGTTGCTACATTGCAGGGTCGACCGTCGGAAGAACAAGAAGGTGACTGATTGGGCTTACTATCATCAAGATCATATCACGCATTGGGAGAAACTTGAAGCGAACGTAGTACCGGACCATAGGGAGCACAACAGGATGGAGTTCGATGTGTACTTGGCCTGGCTCCACAGGAACTATCATCTTGTCCTACGTCCGGCCTGGATGCTAGACGACATAGCGGACGACCCCGAAGATGTCGAGGAGCAAAACGAGTACGACACACGTACCCGTGAAGGTGGCACGGTCGAGTCGGGACCTATTCGCAATAGAGTGGTGAGTACTAGCATGCGTATGTAATATGCACGCTCCTGCTTTAACCTTGTGACTTATTGCATTTGTAACCTACAGGCACGAGAGCTCTTGCGGATCGTCAATGACGCGGGAGTGGCGCTTGGCATGGCTCCTAGGTCGGAAGGAGAGAGCAGCACCCTACGCAACACCCAATAGGTACTCGTTTAGTAAGACATGAAACTATGCCGGTTTTCTCCAAGGCGCTAACTGAACAATTTGGTTGCAGAGACTACAGCAACGATGTCGGAAGTTGGCAGCACGGCTGGGATGTAGGTCCAACGATGCCGTCGAACAACCTCCGGGCCACCAAAAGGGGGAGGAACAAGCTGAAGAACACGCGGAGGCGGATGAAGAACAAGAGGGGGATGACGAGGAGGCAGACGAAGAAGAGGAAGCGGAGGAAGAAGAGGAGGTGGAGAAGAAGAGGAGGCAGTTGAGCTCGGTGCCTCGCAGCTGGAGGATGCACCGCAATCGTTACAGGCCGGTCCATCGCAAGCCGGGTCGTCTCAACCACTACGCAGGCAGGCTCCTTCCCAGGATTGGAGGTACACTCCCGGTGCGCCTCGTCCTCGCACTAGGGGTAGGAAGAGGTAAGACTTCCTGGATGGATGGACTGGCTGAGGAGTATATGTGTATATACTTCCTGGATAGATGTGTATGGACTACGGCTTTTATTTTGTGACTATGGACTTCATGGAGTGATGGACTAGATGATGGATGGTTTCATGGCCTATGTACTTGTAGGCAAATTGATGGTTTAATGGATGGATGGAATGTTGGATTTATGCATTTTCTAGATGGATTTATGCATCATGCCTGTGATGGATGGATTGGATGTAATTTATGCATTTCTGGATGCATGGAATAAATTGATTGATTGATGGACGAATAGTGGATTGTCTGTGATTGCCTGTGACATAGTGTAATGGATGGAATGGATGAATAGTGTATTTTTGCCTGTGAAATATTGTTGTCTGGGCAGAGAGCTGGCTCTTTCTGGAATTTTGCAATCTTACCGCCAGACTACTTGGCGCTGAGATGTCCAACGTCAGCACCAAATATATTGGCGCTAACATCTGGATGGGCTGAGGAGTGGTTTGCCGCCTTGGCTAAGTCCAACCTCAGCGCCAACCGCTTTGGCGCTGAGGTTGTACATCTCAGCACCAAGGCGCTTGGCGCTGAATTCCCTGCCACGTCGGCGGGGGGATTGCCTCGGCCGCCACGTTGGCACGTGGTCAGCGCCAGGCCCATTGGCGCTTCAATGCACAACCTCAGCGCCAACGGGCTTGGCACTGAGCCGACGACCTATTTTTGGTAGGGGCTAGTTTCGAAATAAGTTTTTCAAAAGGGTCAATTCGTCAAAAAAGGGGATTTTAGGAGTGCTAATAAATAATATGTTTGCATGTTGAGCTTTAGATGTTTAGTGGACATTAACTTTACAAAAAAGAAGAGATTACATGTACTCTGCCCATGACTTATATAGATTGTGTAGATAACCGTTGTATGCTGATTAATTATTAAGACTGCGTTCGGGAGGCAAGGTTGGGGAAAAAAAGCACACGATTATATTGTGATTAATTAAGTATTAGCCTAAAAAACTTGAAAAATAGATTAATATGATTTTTTTAAAGCAACTTTCATATAGAGAAACTTTTGCAAAAAATGCACCGTTTAGCAGTTTGAAAAGCGTGCGCGTGAAAAACGAGGAAAGTGAATTGGGAAAGAGGGGAAAAGAACACAGCCTAAGAGCAAGTATAATAGTGAGCTATAAGTCTACTATAAGCTTATGTGGAGGAGAGAGGTAATAAAAAATAAAGGGTGTTGGCTCTCATGCAAGAGCCCACATTCGAATTTTTCTTGTACGTATTTTAGTGTTTGCCAATTTCTTTTCGAATTTTAATTAATTTTATTATTCCTTTTAGAGAATGATTTTATTTCGGGATGAATTTATCAGGACGTGACACTTTCTTCGTCTCTCTCTCTCTCCCTCTCTCTCTATCGACCATTCTATTCTTAGATTAGCATTACCACTTCTTTCTCAATCCTTATAATTCCTGCTAGACTCAGCACTCTGCCTCCACTCTTTCTTTTCTGTTCTTTCTCCCCATCACTTCCTTTCGCTGATCTGTACTTAGTAGTTTGCCCATCTATAGTTTTCAGAGTTTTAATTTCAGTTTCTTTCCTAGATTCTATTCAGTATCTTTTCCAACATTTCGATCGATCTAGCTTTTATTAGGAGTGTTTTGCCGGTAATCTTGGTCCCTAAGGAGAACACGACACTCGCCACTTCATGGTGGCACCTGTTCGCTTGCGGGGTGCTATTTTAGCATGATCAGTAAGATCTAAACTTATCGATAGCAAAAACAACCGCGAGCAGCTCTTTTTCGGTAGTCGCATAATTCAATTGAGCTCCGGCTAGAGTTTTGCTAGCATAGCAGATTGCATGATGCTTTTTTATCCTTGATTTGGCCCAAGACCGCACCAACAGCGAAATCGCTTGCATCACACATGATCTCGAAGGGCAGAGTCCAATCAGGAGGTTGAATGATTGGAGCAGAGAAAGAGTGCCTTTTTGAGGATTTCAAAAGATTTTAGGCACGCGTCATTGAACTCAAAGGGCACGTCCTTGGCTAGCAGATTGGTCAAAGGTCGGGCGATTGTAGAGAAGTCCTTGATGAACCTTCTATAAAAGCCGGCGTGTCCCAAAAAGCTGCGGATTCCTTTGATGTTCACAGGAAGAGGAAGCTGATCTATGACGTCGATTTTAGCACGATCAACTTCGATTCCTCATTTGGACACTCGATGCCCAAGAGCTATCCCTTCACGGACCATGAAATGGCACTTTTCCCAATTAAGTACCAGGTCCTTCTCTTGGCATCATTGTAAGACTTTGTCTAAATTTTGTAGACAATGACCGAAGGTCTTTCCATAGACCAAGAAGTCATCCATGAAGACTTCCATAATGTCCTCGATCATGTCCGAGAAAATAGACATTATACACCTTTGGAAAGATGCAGGAGCGTTGCATAGTCCGAAGGACATCCTACGGTATGCATAGGTGCCATACGGACATGTGAACGTAGTCTTACTTTGGTCCTCCGGATGCATAGGAATTTGATGATACCCGGAATACCCAACAAGGAAACAGAAAAAGCAATGAATTGCCAGCCGTTCCAACATTTCATCAATGAAGGGTAGCGGGAAATGATCCTTTTTTTTGTAGCCTTGTTAAGCTTCCTTTTGTCAATGCACATCCTCCATCTGGTTACGGTTCGTTGCGGAATAAGTTCATTTCGAGCATTTGCAACGACCGTCATTCCTCCCTTCTTGGGCACAACCTGGACTGGGCTAACCCACTCGCTGTATGGTACGGGATAGATAATCCCGGCATACAGGAGTTTCAAGACCTCTTTCTTTATAACCTCTCGCATTGCATTATTGAGCCATCGTTGAGTTTCCCTGGAGGGAGAACTCTCGGGGTCAATAGGAATACGATGGGTGCAAAGTGCGGGATTAATCCCCCTAAGATCTTGAAGCGAGTAGCCAAGAACAGAACGATGCTTTTCCAACACGATGAGAAGACGTTGAGTCTCGTCTTTAGAGAGCTTGTCACTGATTATGGCATGGGTCTCTCTGTCATTGTGTAGGAAAGCATAACGTAGGCCTGGAGGTAGAGGTTTAAGCTCAGGTGGAGGGCGAGGTGGCGGTTCCAAGATTGGCAGATCGAGAGTCTCACTGGGTCCGCTTCTTCCTTGATGAAATCGGGGACCTCATCTTCCAGAAGGGCCTCAGGAGACTCGTGAGGGGGAACTGCAGTAACCTCCTCTGTTGACTCAATTTCTAGGAGGGAATCGGTCAAGGCGATCCTTGCACGTGAGAATGGGACTGAAAAGTCATTCCCTCCCAGCGTTATTTTGAGGCTGCATGTGAGAATGGAACTGAAAATTCATTCCCTCCCAGCATTATTTTGAGGCTATATCTAATCGGGGTGTGTTGATGACAAGTTGCTCAATGGGCAGCCCGATTAGGATGTCGAAATCTTGAAGTTCAAAGACGTGGAAATTCAAGATCGCCTCCCTGTCTTCAAAGCAGACAGGCACATCTTGTACAATCCCAAATCCTTCAATGATATTTCTGTTTGGATGTTTGAAGAATCTGTTTGTCGGGGTCACTGCCTTATCGCTTAAATAAGCGAACGCAAAAGACTCGGAAACGAGATTAGCCCCGACAGTTGGACTGTAGAGAATACCGGCGTCGTTCCCTTCCAGATGGCAAGGAATGGTTCGGGGAGCGGTATTTATCCTAATTACTTCGGATGAAAGCTCTGCCTCCCTTAGCCAATCATCGCTCATTATAGATGTTAACTCCCGGACAGTTTCTCGTAGGAACCCGAGTTCCATAGGATCGGGAGGTGGCAAAGGAACGAGTGGTTTCTTCATGCTAAAATAGTTCAGGGTATTGCCGTAGTCTTCGTCAAAACGGTCCCTGAACAGAATTGCTACACGATCCGAAGTCTGAATTTCTTCATTCTCGACGTTCGACTGCTCAGGAACCTTCTCATCAATCGAGCTAGCGGAAGTGGATGGTTCAGTGAGTGGCTCGATCGTTAGAGGTTCCTCTATCTTGGACACGGATGCCTCCGGTGATGAGGACACAACTAGCTCGGATATAACTATGACTGCCTTATGTATTAATCAACCAAAGGTGCGTATGTTCAACATTAGATTTACATGTTATATATTTGAACAAACGTTGCTATACAATGAGTTTCCTGTGTTTTTGTTTGCAGAGGTACTTTCTTGGGCGAAGGAAAAGAGACCGAGCGTAACGAATTCATGGATGATCAAAGAAGTTGATTGGGGACCATATCAAGACCTTCTCCAAGTCCACTTCCATCTCATTACGTCAAAATTTTCGGGCCTCCTGACAGCATCAACTTCAAACGGATCTAGCCGCTGATCTAGAAGGAATTTCGGGGCCCATGAGTACTTGTTGGAAAGCCTATGGAGTCTACTTTCAGATGTTTTGGTCCCACGTCAAAATTCCTACCGAGCTGCCGGGGATCTGCAAAACAAGCCACGTATCTCATCCAGTCCGAATCTGACTCGGGTTTTGGGCCTTATAATTGTATCGTGGGCTTAGCCCAAGGGGGTGTGCGCCCTAGGGCAACCCTAGGACGTCCCTAATCACATTTATTCAGTAGCCATCATCGTTTAGAGTCGGGTTTTGCTTAGATTATTCTGTCAAGAACAGTTTCGTCGTTGGAACGGTTTGTGGAACCCCAAATTCGTGTGCTTAATCACTCATATGCAATTTGGTTGCAATCTATCTTGTTCTTGCTTGTGTTGTTCGATTCGCATGCAGGGATTAGCCTTCTCGGCGAGGTCAACTGGGTTTTGGCACGGTTGATAACCAGACGAGACGTAGTGTTGCGATTGCGGGGCTCAGTAGCGTGTTGGTTCAGAAGCCGGATCGAGTTGTGTTGTGACTCCGCCCAAATCGACTGTTTATCAATACCAATCGGAAGATCGGGACCTAACATCCCTCATCAGTTGGTATCAGAGCGCGGTTGCCCGTTAGGTAATTTATCTTCCCATAACCAGAAAATTGCCACACAAAAATATTTAGTCTTTACCTAGACAATTTGAGCCATTGCATTGTTCTATTAGATTTTGCTTTGTTGACATCTAGATTGCATCATCGTGTCGAGTGCTGGTTTAATTTTTGTAACATACTGAAAATTAGCTATTTTCTAATTATGAGTCATACCGGTTTTTATGTTTTTATTAACCTCCTAAACCTAGGATATTATAATTAAAGCGACCTCCTAAAATTAACCTGCATAAAATCTCTTTCTGGTATTTAATTTCTTTTGTGTCTTTCCTTTAAAAATATATTTAGTTAAATTAAGGTGTTTCTTGATTTTGGGTTTTAATTTAAAAACCTTCTTTTGACAAAATTCCTTTTATTCAAATTTAGTTTGAAAATATTTTTACTTTTATGAATCATGGTCCAAGAAATCCTCCAACACTATCCTTGAACCTAAACGGAAGCAATTCCAAATTTGTTGGAATTAATTGTCAACCTATCCTTTGATTCCAAACCTATCCTTAGTTCCCTTTCCAAATTCCAAGTATCCAAATTCCTTCTTTCAATCTAGCCGCCAATTTAATTCACGTGGCTTGATTTCCTCCTCGGCACAAGAATAATATTATTACAAATATTGTGAATAATTGCCCTTGTGCTAAGAGAATAGACTTTATCCCTCCGCCCCAAATTCAAAACCTCATTTAGCCCATATCTAATTCTCTAAATTTCATACCACATATTTTGGGCTAGAATTCTATTTACTCTACTCCCTCCATATTGCCAACATATACTCATAAATATTCAAATCTAGAGCCATATTATTTATGGTATTGAATATTTTGAATTTCTATTTGAGTGCATTAAATAAACTCCATCTCTAAAGTATTGCACTCGTTTTAAAAAAAAAAAAGTATTGCACTCAAACCAACTAGAGGAATATCTCTTTTGGAAATTATATTCAAATATAATTTCCTTTTAAACTTTCCTAGTCAATCTCCTCCAAATTCTATTCAAAATTTAGAAAATCATCTATTTTAAATTGGGCCAAAGTCTCCTCTTTTCTTCCTTTTGGCCCAATTGGCCAGGGTCGGCCCAGCTAAGCCGAGCCGGCCCAAACCAGCCCACACCCTCAGCCGAGCCGCCTCCTCCTCCTGGTGCGCGTGCCGTGCACGGCGCATGCCGCCGCCAACTCCTCTTCCGTCGTCGCTAAGAAACGAAGCCCGCGCCGTCTCCTTCTCCTCCACTCCACCGACATCGTGACCCTCTTTCCCTCCTCCTCCAAACCGCCTTCTCTCCCTATAAATAGCCGGCCACCCCTCCTCTTTTCCACACAAAACCGAGTTCCAGCTCTCTCTCCTCCCCATGGCCGCCACCACCCGATCTCCCTCACCGGAGCTTCACAAGCCAAACCATCGCGCCATCGTGTTCGCCTCGACGAGGTGATTCCATTTTTCCCCTTTCCCCTCTCCCTCCACCTTGAGATAAACCGCCACCACCACCTTTTCTTATAGCCGGAGTTGAGCTCTTGTCGCCGCCGTTCCGGCCATCTCCCTCGCTCCCTCTGCTTGCCACCGACCTTCCCGGATGCGCAGCGAGCGGGAACACGTTTGGCCGCCGCCGTCGAGGCCGTTCTACCACCGGAGCACCAGCGCCCCTTTCTCCCTCTCTTCTCCCTTCTCTCGGCTCTCTGTGAAGCGGGAGGAAGAAGAAGACGAGAAGGAGAGAGAGAGAAAAGGAAAAGAGCAGGTACTGACATGTGGGTCCATGAACAGTACATTTTCGTATTTTCTAGATTTAATTCAAAACCCAATCTTTACAAGCCCATATTTCCATCCGATTCCGATAAAACTTAGACCTAAATTTATCTAAATTCAAACCCTATCTTTTGACACCAAATTTGCTATTTTATAATTTTATTTGAATTTATTCAAATATCGTTTGAATTTATATTGCCTTTTCAAATATTTTCTTTTGTCCCAAATTACCCTTTTAGCCACTAAAAAGCCGCCGGTTGGAACTTTATGCCTTCCATGGGGACGTTCGTGGTTTTCTATCCCCGACGTCGAACCGTTGGTTATAAAGCCCGGCAAAGCCCAAACCAAAGGTCGAAGTGCTGCTCCTGGCACCCCACGCCTTGATACGTACAGCGGTCGGAGCTTCACTATTCCCTCGACCTCTACAGCACGCCGCACAATTAGCTCTCGGGCTCTGTGTGATCCTAGCCGCTCCGCCGCCACTCACGGTTGTCAGAGTAACACTTCCGCCCCACTAAACCCATACAAACCTCCTATCCCTCTAGCCGTTATGTTGTCTGTTGACACCAGCTAGAGAAGATACCAAACCTAGTCGTTATGCTCTAGCATCGACTAGCACACAACCAAACCCTAGCCCTCCTAACCATTTATCGTTTTCTTGTTATTTTATGGCTTTTATTGAATTTAGTTCTTCGTCTTTCTTAGTAGAGCCTATTATCTTTTGGATGGCAACCTGTGATGTTTCGAGGATCGGATAATCAGGTTGCCTATCTCGGATTTGTTTGCGTTGGAGCAAGGCAAGTTATTATTCCTCTCCTTTGAGCATAAATGCCCTATATTCTATATCTCTGTTCTATGCATTAGTCATACATGATTTCAAATGCATAACCTGAACATAGCAAACCAGATATGCTAGATTTTGCTTAGCCATGCCTAGTTAGATTGCATAAAACATAATGAACTTAGATTGGAACAGTACGGTAGAAATGGTTGATTTCCGGGTGGCTAGTACTGTTCCAACCGACATAAGATTGCCAAGTACATGTGAAGAACGAACGAGTACGACGGCAATTCTAGAATGGGGACAGACCTTGCAAAGTAAGTTATCTAGCAAAGGTGGTACCTCTGTACAGTGGTTCTTCTTTAAGTCCTCGCGCAGGAGGCAAATTTACGCCGAGCAGGGTGATTATAATATTTATCGAGGCGCAGGTAAATATATTGATTATTGCGCGCTGTGTGTGTATTGTGAAAACCTGGTTGGGATGACGGGGGTCTCTCAACCAGTTCTCTCTAAAGACCTCGGGAACGCCAGAACTCCTCTCGCTGCTGATAACGTTACGTTCAGAGCGTATGGGGATTATAGTTCATGGAACAGGTACCACTGATGTTAGTAACCAAAAAGCTTTGCCATGACTAAGCTGATGAATATTAGCATGTCATGGATTGCGGGTAAAGCGTACATCTACTGCAGTATGAGTATCTCTGAAACTATTCGAATAGCCGTGCTCACGGATATTGAGCATCGGGACTCACTATGGCATTTTGGTTAGAAATATAACTCCAGATTTATTAAATACTGTTGCATTTCAAAACATTATAGACTTTCTCCTTCTACTTTCTCAGCTTTCTGCAAATAGATCTAGCTCTACTCAAATACTATTATTTCATACATTCATACTTGAATATAATAGCTTGCTGAGTACGTTGTACTCACCCTTGCTTTAACCCCCTTCTTTCAGAGTTAATTTGGAGTTCTTGCCAAAGCCGAGAGTTCAATCATATAAGTTAGTTTCATTTCAACCTAGTTTTCAAGTCTAGATAAATGATTTAAGTCTATAGCAATACACTAGAGTTGGTTTATTCTATAGCTTCTGCTGTATTAGTTAGCCACAAGTTTGTAAATACCCATATATTTTGTAATATCAACTCCTCTAGAGCCCTGTTCAAATGTATGCAATGAAGATCCAGATTGTTGAACCTGTATCAATCTACTGATCCAGGGCTTGATACAGTCTAAACATGTCGGTTTCCGAATCATTAGTTTTGGGACCCGACATGCCGCCAAGCCGCGCACGCTCTGGGCACAGGCGTCGGTCGACGCCGCCCACCACGCTGCCCACGGGGAGAAGAGATAAAGGAAGGAGAGAGAGAGGAAGAGATAAGGAAGAAAAGAGGAAGAGAAGGAGAAAGGAGGGGTAATTTGGTCCAGCAGCGTAAAAAAGTGGGCCTCTTCTTGTCTAGTAAGCACGAAAACATTAATTTAATGGGTGGAGTGTCTCATGGCAAATAACCATATTTATAGAGTGTGTTTTCCCAAAAGTGACTTTGTGCGGTGTCCTGCAGTTAAAACCACGAAGTCGCGATGTCCTATAGCAAAATTTGCCTTTGATTAATGTACTGACTCTTGCCAGTTGTTTATGATCTTGTTTTGCAGGTAGTAGGTTTCAATTATGTTAAGTGATTCGGGTTTCGACTACTTCTCGTAGGACTTGATTCATTAGGGGTCTACCTAGTCGGCTGCTTGTGGGAACGGGTATACAAGCTTCCGCAGATAATATATATTAGGCCGGTTGGCCTGTTATGATGTTATTAAGTGCAAGTTCCATATTGGTCAGGATTTTGTGTAGACCTTGCCGTTATTTTTGGTCATTAGGATTGCAAGAATGTCTTTTGCATTTGTGTTCTTGGCTAAGCTATTGTGCTATAGTCCATACTACAGAAGTTTTTTTCATCCCATATTGCTATTAAAGGATCGGAAACATAGGCATTGAATCTTGAAATCAATATAACGCCTGCCAATTGCTTGCATAATCATTAATTTGATTGCTAGCTGTTAGCATAAACTTTTATAGAACATGCTTGATTTAATTTTTATTTTTGACACCAGGCCTGATGTCGCCATTGACAAATTCTCCAAGTGGATTGAAGCTAAACCAGTTGTCACAATCACGGCCGATAAAGCTAGAGACTTCTTCATCAACATTGTGCATAGGTTTGGAGTGCCTAATCGGATTATCACTGATAATGGCACACAATTCACTGGCGGAGTTTTTAAGGATTTTTGCGAAGACTTCGGAATTAAAATTTGCTGTGCCTCTGTAGCACACCCCATGAGCAATGGACAAGTCGAACGAGCCAACGGCATGATACTTCAAGGGATAAAGGCACGAGTTTTTGACCGATTAAAACCCTATGCTGGAAAATGGGTGGAACAGCTGCCTTCAGTACTTTGGTCTTTACGTACTACCCCCAGTCGGGCCACGGGCCAGTCACCTTTTTTCCTTGTCTACGGGGCAGAAGCAATGTTGCCTAGTGAAGTTGAATTCGAATCTTTGCGTTTTCGCAATTTTCGCGAAGAACGCTACGACGAGGATCGAGTGGATGATCTGCACCGATTGGAAGAAGTCCGTGAAGCAGCTTTAATTCAGTCGGCCCGATATTTACAAGGGTTGCGACGCTATCATAATCGCAACGTCCGATCACGAGCTTTTCTAGTTGGCGACCTGGTTCTGAGGAAAATTCAAACTACACGAGATCGGCACAAGTTGTCTCCTTTATGGGAAGGGCCATTCATAATCTCTGAAGTTACTCGGCCAGGTTCTTATCGACTCAAGCGCGAAGATGGTACATTTGTCGACAACTCTTGGAATATCGAACATCTTCGTCGTTTCTATGCTTAAGTTTATCTATGTATTTCCCCGTCTTGACTGTCAACATCAAGCTTTTTCTTGAGGTTGTCAGTCGGGGGCTACCATAATAATAATGGAGTGTGATTTTTATCAATTCCCTGTCGACAACTCTTGGAATATCGAACATCTTCGTCGTTTCTACGCTTAAGTTTATCTATGTATTTCCCTGTCTTGACTGACAACATCAAGCTTTTTCTCGAGGTTGTCTGTCGGGGGCTACCATAATAATAATGGAGTGTGATTTTTATCAATTCAATTTGCTTACTCGGTCTATCATTGCCTTGCTCGATTTTTCTACTTAGTTTACGATGACTGAAAGTTTTTTAATAGCTTTTGCGGGTTTTAAGCTCAACAAAGCTTGACAAAGGCTTTTAAGAAATCAATAGCTAAGCAAGAAACACCGAGCACAGCATAAATATACTGGTATTGTATAAATTGTGCCTCCATCATTCGTCATCAAATACATTTACATTCAATCAGTGTCAGTTTTCTCATCATCAGAGTTGCCGCTGCCAGTCGGCCGAAGGTCGGTATCTTGAAACCGATCAACTACATCACCCGCAATTTTGTCGGCTGCTTTTTGCGCGTTGTTGATAAGATCAAGGGCAGCCTCTTCGCTCGTCCCGTCCGCAAAACCGTCGACGGCATCAATGTCGATTTTAGGATACAAGGATTTGGTCATCGCCAGGGCTAAACTTGCTCCCATGCTTCCGGCTTCTTTAATGTTCTTGAAATAGGTGTCAGGAGCGACTCTCAGCTTGTCAAACACTTCGGAAGCATCGAATCTACTCGGACCATTGTTATTGAAGAACATTGCCTGGACAAGTGGAGTAGCGGCATTTGCGACCTCGTCCCTGACTCCTTCAAGTCTCTTAATCTTGCCGACCAGGACGTCGAATTGGGCTTGCGACTTGATCTTGCGGTCTACGACGACAAAGCCATGTTAATGATTTGCTGTATTAAAGAGAGAAAATCAGGTTGCTGGCTAACAATACCTTCAACCTCCTTCACAGCCAAGTCCCTTTGTGCGGCCAATTCTGCCTTGTCACTTTCCAAAGTCTGGATTTGCTTCTCCAGTTGAGCTATCTTGGCGGCTTGCACTGTTTTGATTCCAGATAGATGAGGACACAATGATAAACAGCATAAATCAATGGGATAGATTTTGAGGTTACCTTTTGATGAGCCACTCAGTTCAAAGTTTGAATCCTGGAGTTGAGCAATCCGGTCCATTAGATCGTGCTCTGTCTTTCTAGCAAGCTCTTTGGCTTCGTGTAACTGCTCTCTAACAGCTTCAAGGGTCCCTAAATGAGGAACCAGCTTTTCTAGAGTTGTGGTTTTGGCCACATTCCGAAGATGGATTCTCTGCGTAATAATTTATTGTTAAGTCTTGCCGAGAAGGAAATGAGGTAATCAAGGATGGCGACCCGGAAACTCACATTTACGATGCGGGTAGCTTCTCCGAGTGCTTTTTTCAGTTGGCGCACCTCTTCGTCTTCCTTTTGCCGGTTTATCACAATGCCTGCGGGCTGCAAGTTGTCGTCCCACCATTTGATTAGAATAGGGGGACGAGAATCATCGGTTGCCTTTATCCGAGGGATTTCCTCTTCGTTACCAGCTAGTCGTCCTGATGTATTCCCGGGCATTAATCAAGTGAATTGGAGTTACTCGGATTGACATTACTTGAAAAGATGGGTTACCTGAAGCAGTTTCTGGATGAGTGCGAGGTGATTCCTGCCCTTTATCCGAGGACCTAGGCGTCGGGTCGTTACCAGCGTCCAGCCCTTGGGAAGCATCAGCCCGAGTTTCAACTTCAGGGATTTCCTGGTCTGGCCCGGTTTCCGACTGGTTTCCAGTCGGGGGCTCCTGGCTGGCTATCGTTTCCGCTTCAGCCGACTGGTTTCCAGTCGGGGGCTGGTCACTCGGGTTTATATTGTCGGTTGATGCCTGAGTGCCACTCGGGTGATCTCCAGAAGTCGGCCCAGCTTCTTTTGAGGAGCTCGTTTCCGTGTTAACTGGATCAGAGTCTTTTCCGGATGGATCTATGTCGGATGGTTTCCTGCAAGTTTTTTCGGTTTTCAATACTGCTTTCACATAAGAAGCATGTCAAAGCGAAAAAGGTACCGAACGATTTATACCTGGAGGATTTTCTAAACTTCGGCATGGGACGGCTAGACGTTTTCTTCTTCGGAGCAGTGTGCTTCGGCAGTTTTTTGGGTGATCCCTTATCCCCAAATTTATTATTGTCATCGCCTTCGTCGTCGCTCAGCACAAGCTTTCTCTTGCGAGAATCTGACTGCCCAGTCGGATTGGGAGTTTTAGATTGGGAGTCTGACCTGATTTTTGGTCCTCCACTCCCCTGAACGGTTTGATGACGAGGAGATCGGCATTGAGCAATTGGGGGGTCAGACTTCATCAAAGCAAATTCCTGAATGAGATGCCTCCCACGGTCAGTTAATTTAACAAGAAGACAAAATTATGTTTTGGTCAAGGTTTGAAGAGTTCTGAAACATACCGGCGGAGGAGGATTAAATGCGTTATATGGAACGACTGGCAACAGATGTGAGTAGCTGACAACGATGGCGTTGGAAAAAATCTTATACATCCTTTCTTTCATGATCTTAAAGTCCAAGGAATCTGGATCTTCGCGATTCGGATCATGCTTTCCGTCAAATTCAAAGGCTGTGCGGGATCTTTCCCTAATTGGAGCTAATCGGCACTTAATGAAATGCCGAGTGATTTACTCTCCCTGTAAGCCTTGCTCCTTGAGCTTCAACATGCGCTCCATCAGTTTTAAGGCTTGGGCAGCTTCATCTCCCATGGGCAGTGAGTTCCAGGTATCTTGATAAACTGGGGGAAGGCAGGAGTACTCGGGAAGAGCAGGCTCGGGGTTTTGGACATAAAACCAATTGGCGTGCCATCCTTTGTTTGAGGTCTTGAAGGGCATGGAGAAATACTTTTGGCTTAAGGTTCCCCTTAATTGAAATCCAGCACCTCCAACTACACATGGTTTGCTCTTGTTCGGTTGGGGTTTGAGGAAGAAAATACGGCGGAACAGAGCAAAATGAGGCCTAATGCCCAGGAAAGCTTCACAGACGTGGACAAAATTGGCAATATGGACTATGGAATTTGGATTCAGATGATGCAAATTGATTCCATAGAAGTTCAAGATTCCACGGAAAAACTTCGAAGTTGGAAGAGAAAATCCGCCATAAAAGAAATGGGAAAAGACCACGACCTCATGTGTATCAGGGGTTGGGAAAGCTTAACCAAATGCCGGACTTCACCCGATGATCTCCTTTGCTGGGAGAACGCCGTGCGCCACCATCTCCTTCAGATTTTCCTCCGTCACGTCGGACGGCGCCCATTGGCTTTCTTTACTTCCTCACTGGAAGCAGCTAGGGAATCAAAATGAGAAGCCTCACTGTGTTGAAAGTTGAGAAGCTAGGCCGTGTTTAGATGCCAAAAAAATTTGACCAAAAATGACACATCGAATATTTGGACACATACATGTAGTATAAAATGTGGACGAAAACAAAACTAATTGCAAAGTTTGCGTGTAAATTGCAAGACACATCTTTTGAGCCTAATTGCGTCATGATTTGACAATGTAGTGCTATAGTAAACATTTGCTAATGATGAATTAATTAGGCTCAAAAGATTCGTCTCGCAGTTTACAAGCGGAATTTGTAATTTATTTTGTTATTAGACTACATTTAATACTTCAAATGTGTGTTTGTACACTTCTAAATTTTTACACCCTTAAACTAAACACACCCCTAATCTCGTTGCTGCGGTGGAGGGGATTGGCACTGGGCGGCGCTGACCCAATGGAGTTGGAAGCAGCGCTAGTGCATGGTGACGCGCTGGCACGAGACGAACACGCCTCGAAGCTTCCTCCGCCGGGATTTTGCACTTTATGCCATCTTCCTGGATGGTCTTTCCCAAATGCTATCCTCCTGAACAATTTCGCTAAATTGCCACTAGGCCCCACAGAAATTGTGGATTCTATGCCATTCTGCTACCATTTTGATGCCACATCAGCACCACCTCTCCTAGGTGATGTGGCACCAAGCAGTCAAATGACATTGCTGCCCCCGTTAGCTCACTCTAAATTGAACGACCAAAACAAACAATAGACCAGCCTAAACCATGATAAATTGACAGAGCAAATACATAAATATAATCATCTCGGATCAACACAGAATAGAGCCAAATAATTTTCCAGCAAGCACATTCCATTACTTCCAATTCATGCAACGTACAAAAGCACATAGTTTGTCAGCATTCCAGATGCAATATGGCAAGCATTAACAAGATCCTTGCTGCCAATTAATTAACCCCCACCCCATTTAAACAGACATTCCCAGATTTCCCCGGGGCATGCAGCAATCACAGATTTCTCAATGCATGCAACAAAAGCAACAGGTTCCCAGAATTACATCACAATAATGCTAAACAAGTTTTTGGGACATCAAAAGGCATAAAACATCATCACTGTTGGCATCAGTACGTGACTTCTTCTTCCTGGGAGTGCACTTCTTCATGGGCATCTTGTTGGTAGTTGGTGGTGATGATGGTTTTGTTGCTGATGCATGGGAAGCTTGAGTCAAAGCCGATTGCCTCCTTGTCACAGGTCCAGGTGAAGTCTAGGACCTTCCTTCTCGAGTCTACACGCAACATACAAGAAACAAAGGGGAAAACATTGGAGTTAGGGTTTGATCTAACTCCCAAATCGTGCACGCAAAGAAATGGAGCACGGGATTTGCATCTTACCATGACGTGCAATCAGACGGAGCCATGACTCGTTCTCCACAAACCCTAGACCATGCAATCTACAGCAAGAACAAGCAAATCAGAAGGCGAAACTATGAGAAACTTGTGGAGACTATGGATACCCCATATCTACATGGCGGTTATAATTAGACTGGATATAGGATACCGAATATAGATAGAATATCTTTATTGTATCTCGGGTTTGTTTCTTAACTTGTACGTCAAGAAAATACCCAGAGATTTAGTCGGTTACGATGGTATTTTATCTGTATTCTCATATTTCGTTAGGGATATGAGATATACCTTGTAATACGGACTCCTTCCCCTATATAAGGATGGGTCCGAGTCCTCCTTGGGACACCAATTCTCTTGGAGATCATACATTCAATAATACACTCGGCGGATTCATCCCCGGACAGGAGTAGGGTATTACTTCTTGAATAAGAAGGCCTGAACCTGTATAAATCCTTTGTCTCCAAACCCATCCACTTTTCTAGCTTGATAGCCACCCCTTTTAGTATTGCCGAAATCTTGTTTCGACAAAACTGATGCCAAACTGAGAGAAAAGAGGGGAAAATGATGGATATATCAATCTTATGCCTGGGAATGTTGTCACAGTTCGGCCGCTGCCGATGGATTCGCCTGGCGAGAGCTTCGGGGAGGAGAGAGAGTGCGAGGGTGGCGGAATGAGATGGGGAATAAGTGGGGCAGGACAGAGATTTCGCCATCGGGGTTTCACACACGCACTAGGGGCAGGACAAAGATTTCGCCATCGGGGTTTCACACACGCGGCTGATGTGGCGTCAAAACGGTAGAAAAATGGCATAGAATCCACAATTTTGTGGGGCCCCGAGGCAAATTAGCGCAGTTGTTCGTTAGGATGGCATTTGGGAATGAGCCATCCAGGAAGATGGCATAAAGTCCAAAATCCCGGTTCCAGATATTTGTTCTTAACTCGTGCTTTCCTAAAAGATAAAATCAAATTTTACATCTACTTGCCATTGAGCACATTTGTGGATCCAAATTTTACACCTACAAAAAAAAGTGTGGGTCCATATTAAATTTCTCATCCATTGAACACACTTCTTCCTTCCCAAGGCTCTCCCTTGGATGTTTGTAATTTGAACATCCTTCCAATATCTCTTTAAACAAAGAAATCTACTTGACAACCCTGAACTTCCATAGAAGTCTGAGTGCAACCCTTTACTTTTTAACCTTGGCATTAATCTTGGTTTGTGATCTATAACGAGGATATATAATCTAATATTAAATAACAATGATGAACTTTCAATCCTAAGTTAAAGATTATGAATTTTTATTTTTTATGAAATATAATTCATGATTTGTAATAACATAATTTTTTTAGGTTCATCTCTTCGGTCATATTTATATGTAATTAAGAAATCATTTTTATATTAGTGGTGTAAGAAATCACACTATTTCTCGAACAACATGCCGTGATGTGTATCCCATTTAACCAGCTAAAAGTTAGAATATATTAACTAAAAGCACATATGATGGTACTTGAGTGCCACGCTAAATACCAACGGTTCCCCCCCCCCTTTTCTACATTGCAAAATTTGATTTCGTGTTGTCCATATAAATCATTGCTATCCATTTCTCCATATATGCATGGAACTCACGGAGCATGTATGCTCTGTTTTGAAGGAAAAATTCACTCAATGCCTTGAGAGTTGACACCCTCAGCTCTATAGTGCACAGAGCTCGAGCCTCGCAGCATTCATCCCATGTTCTAAATGAGGACACTCCTAAATACTCCTTGCTGTTCCTATGCTGAAAGGCACTGGGAAGAAAAAAAGAGATGGTAGCATTTTTCTCTATCAGAAACCTTTTCCCTATGCTTCCCAAGCCTAAATTATTCCTCTCAGCAGCATCGCCTGCCGCTCGTCTCCAGTTTCTAGTTATATGGTTCCTACAAAAATAAGTGAATCTTATCTAACTTTATATGTTGGTAAGAATAGTCAATTGATTTGGAGCGGAAGGCATTAGGAAAAGGGAAGAAAACGGGTCAGCAATCCTTCTGTATTGAAGATGTGAGCAGGTGGCATGAGAGCCCTGAGTAGCAGTTGTATGGAAGAGCCTTTGCACCAAGTAGACTAGATTCATGTAAGCTGTGTGCTGGCCTAGGTACATAGGATAAACAATGGCACTTTCTATCATCCTAGCTAGATTCATTCATGATTCATGCAATATATTTTATCGGCTACTCTTATTTCCGTCACCACTATTACATGGTTGCATGATGTGTATACCCCATAGCTAACAGTACTCCTAATAACGTTATTGAGTAGAGTTAAATGGAGACATTGCATTCATAATTGCTTCCCAAGAGTGCATCAAACGATTTATGTACCTAGCATTTAGAAGCATCTGCAGTGTTGCATTTAAAGGGATGCTACAGGAGAGAGAAGGTAAGGGCACCCACCATGGTTATCTATAGGCTCTCTATAAGAGATCCATGTCAGCATATTTTCCTACTTGGAAGAGATTAAATGAAGAGAGAGAGCAAAGCTATCTACTAACCTGGAGATAGTCTATAGAGAAAAACGAGGTAATGTATTAGGGCACCCACAATGGTTATCTATATGCTCTCTACAAGAGATCCATGTCAGCATATTTTTCTGCTTGGAAGGTATTAAATGAAGAGAGAGAGCAAAGCTATCTACTAACTTAGAGATAGTCTATAGAGAAAAACGAGGCAATGGATTAGAGAGCTATAGATACCCATGTAGACATACTATTGAGATGGTTTACTATTAATCTAGTCTATTACTGAGATGTACATGTTTTATAGATAGCACATTACTTTACCATTGCGGGTGCTCTAATGGAGTCGCTCCCATACGCTTCGGCATTTATGTCAGACACTCTCAGCCAAAGACTAGTTACTAGTAGGCATAAGGTCTAATTCTAGTGGAGTGAGAAAGTGCTCGTACTACTAGAAAAAGCATTTTTTCCAACGTAAGGGTCTCATTTTCGCAGGCGGACATGACTCTTAAAGCCAAATGACCGCCTACAAAAATATAAATCGGGGAGAATGACTCTTAAAGCCACTTATCGCAGGCGCCACTTAAGTGGTCCGCTTGCGAAAATAGACTTAAATATTAATAGACTTGGGTAGGGGTTGATTTTTTCTAAGTCTCCACACCTCACCCTCCCCTCCTCACCCATAGCCGGCCTCTCCCCTCCCCATACCTCATGGCCTCTCCCCTCCCCTTCCCTCACGCCTCCTCCTCTCCCCTCCCCTCACCTCTCCTCCTCTCCCTGGCCGCCGGAGGGGGAGCGATGCCGGCTACGGCGCAGGGTGGCGCAGAAGGCGGCGCGGGGTGGCGCGGAAGGCGG
>CM020188.1:14482960-14514358 GCA_009805545.1 Oryza longistaminata | reverse complement strand
TTGAAAGGCATCGGGAAAGGGCAGATCATAGTAAAAATGAACATGCTCACTAGGTGCATATCATCGATGCTACTATAATTTAAATGATGAAGAAGCCTTGAAGCCAAAGCAGCAGTTCTTGAGTACTCACATACATAGTCCTTCGCAACTGCATAAAGCTGTTGAAAGAAATGACCTAACATGTATGATCTGCCTAATATTGCTTTGATATCAAATACAAACAACGTCTCTATTGGCAGCTTATAAAACAAGTACATATTGCATTGTATGTGCGAGATCAGATATTAATTTCATCTCAAGGAAGGTGGACATTTTTGTGTCGAGATATTCTGTAGGAGTGTTTTGGATTGGTAGGTCTCAGGTAGAACCGTAGAAACAGAAGTCATGGCAAGGAGTGTTTGGATTCTTGCACTAACTGGGGAATGCTGTGCATCATTTTCCTTAAACATCCTCCCTGACAATCACACAAACTTGAGCTGTAGGTGGTGAACTCGTTGGTTTCAAATACAGAAGAGAAGCATTTCGTTGCAAAATTGAGGCACTGATGCTTTGTGCATATATGCTTAAAGACCACATATATATTCTTCTTTTGCGGGGAAAGACCATATATATTGCAATTGTGTAGGATCGAATAGTAAGAACTAAGCCAATCAAAAATGGGTGAATGGTTGTAGTACCCAAAAACTGAAACTTTTAGCAGAATTAAAAGTTAGCCTCGAATCTGATGTAGATCGGTCTGACCGGAGTTGATCCGCCGGTCCGACCGCGCAAATGCCGCCAGTCTGACCGGTGTTAATCGGCCTGATCCAACCGCCCTATAGATGTCGCAGTCGCCTGATCCTGCCGCTGGTCTAAACGCCGCTCTCCTGCCGGTCTGACCGGTGCATTGCCACCGGTCTGACCGCAGGTATCCCATCGGTTGAACCGCCGAACCCAAGCCAACACAAATTGAAGATCTCTCAAAATAGATTGAAACTTTACTATTTCTATATGTGTTTACAAAGTGCAACAACAGCACTCCTCACAAAAATCTCGACTAAACACGAAACCCTAACTTTTTTCTCAACTCAACTCTCTCTAAAACAATACCGGGATGACACACCCTCCCTCTCTATATACACCCGAGGTAGGCAGCCTAACACCACGAACCAACCTTGTACATGAAGTTCTAATCACCTAGGAAAACTTCCCGTATAAGAAACAAACTTTACAAACTCCAATTATACCAAATTTAGACTCCCTCCAAATTCCACTCCGCATCCTATACGCATACAATATTTTCATTGTATACCATATGGAATATTCACTAACCACATGCATTGATCTTTAGCCTGAGCATCCCGCATGATATTCTGATCGCCCGGATGTCATCTTCTTCCAAGTTGACTCCCGATTCATTACCGGCAACACACTCTCGAGGCATTAAGACCACCTACACATGCATCAACCAAAAAACCATATCTGAGCACAAATTCTCGCAAACTTGACTCATTATTAGCAAACAACAGTGTTACATATGCATAGTATCCATCTAGAAGTCATAAACATGAATAATCCACGGATATTCAACAAATCAACCCGAAACCGAAACTAATACAGAGTTGGCCGGTCTGACCGCTCATATTCCTCCGGTCTGACCGGCTACCATAGCCCGGTTTGACCGGTCCTAACCTATCAGCAGCAGTCCCTGTTCATCACCTGCAAATAAATCATCTCCAAAACCACTTCGCCAATAATCTCCAAATATCAAAACCAATAATCTCATATGCCAATTGTTTATCACAGAATAAGAATCAAACACACTTTGATTTTACAATCGCCCCATTCATGAACACATTGGCAAACCCATAAAAAATGTTTTGGTGTTTGAAAAAATAAAAAAAAAAGTTGGTAAAACCATTGGAGTGCTCAAAGATTCAAAAGAAAAACTTCTCTTACTTTTTAAAAGAAAGAAATTTCCCTTGACATGAAAAACATGCACTTGTATCTCTTCTCCCCCTTTTGACAATGAATTCATTAAGCATAGGAAATATGTTCAATAGTGTTCAAGAGCTTAGCATCATACATATAACAAGTCATGTCATGTGTTACAATAAGAAAAAGATGAACCCATCCAATAGATAGCAAGCATATACTCTACAGTATAATCATGAACCAAAGATTTTACAATTAAGTTCGAATCAACAATCAAAATTCTTGATTTCATACAATTTATAATGCAACATCTTTCCAAGCACATATGTTGAAAAATAAACATTATGCATATATACCTATTGCCTTTATCTCTCTTTCTCAAATTAGCTTTAGCATAAAACAACCAAGAGAATTTTTCACATTAATTTGAGCCTTTTTCTCATAATTTTCTTCTCAATTATTCTGGGTTCGTCCTTGTTGTCAAGACTGTTTCCAAGGATTTGATATTCATTTTTTTCTCATAGATATTTTTATTCTCTTGCACAATGTGCAATTAAAAAGCTATTTGAGGAATAATAATTCAATAAAGCATATATATAAGCATTTATCATCCAATTTATGTACTAGCATCAACATTGCATATTTTCTTAATTCAAGTATAGAATTTAAGTGTCATGCATCATCTCCCTGAAGCAATATCTAAGCCTCATAAAAAGACTAGAGTACATACAAGCTATGCTAGAAAGAGATAAACCTTCATAGTATTGCTAGCAAGGACAAGAATATACTATATGTATAGAACAAAGCTCTTTTTTTAAATGTTTCTTTTATTTTAGATTTTGCTTGATAAAACCAAGGGCACAAACTCCCCCTCAAATCGTGCCAAAAGAATGAACAACTCCAAACTATCCTCGAAGAAACGCAAAGTGAGAAGAATCCAAGGGTTTAGTGAAAAATATCAACAAGTTGCAACTTTGTGTCCAAAAATTTCAATTCAACATCCCTCTTCTCAACATGATCCCTAAAAAAGTGAAAGCGAATATCAATGTGCTTTGTGCGTGAGTGTTGTACAAGATTCTTAGCAATGTTAATAGCACTTGTATTATCACAAAAGAGATAAACTTTCTCAAAAGTAAGACCATAATCTTTGAAAGATGATATTAGCCAAAGAATCAGAGAACAACAACTAGCAGCAGCAACATATTCTAATTCAACAGTTGATTAAGCTACACTACATTGTTTCATAGAAGACCATGCAATCAATGATGTACCAAGAAAATGACATGTTCCACTAGTACTTTTCCTATCATTTCTAGAACTAGCAAAGTCAGCTTCGGAATATCCACTCAAGCATATAGAAGATGAAGTAGAGTACCAAATTCCAAACTCAAGTGTATGATTCAAATACATCATTATTCGCTTGACCTCTTGACGATGTGAAGCACAAGGAGAAGTTTGAAAATGTGCACACAAACACACAACAAATTGTATGTCTGGACTAGAAGCAGTTAGATACAACAAATATCCAATCATACGTCTATACTTATTTTGATCAACAGCTTCGCCATCTTCATCAGGATCCAACACAACAATAGAACCAATTGGTGTTGAAATTGGCCTGCAATTCTTCATCTTGAACCATCTCAAAAGATCCTTTGTTTGATGCACAAATGTATCTTGAGGTGTTTGCTTAATTTGCAATCCCAAAACGTACGATAACTCGCCCATCATACTCATCTGAAATTCCCTGCGCATAGTCTCAGCAAACTCCACAACCCAAGCGTGAGTTGGATAACCAAAGATGACATCATCCACATAAATCTGAACGAAAAGTTGATTATTATCATAGTTAAGAACAATAAGTGTTTTGTCAATCTCTCCCATTTGAGTGCCTCCTCAGTGTCGATGAGGCCCATCTTTTTGAGGAGAAAGGTTTGCGCACGCTTGGAGATTGGCACCGAGGAAGGGCATGTTGCCTGGCACTCGCTATGTCTGGAGGGTTGCGTCGTCTTCTTCCTGGGACGGCTGCGGCGCGCCGTGGGTTCTGGTGGTGGCAGCTGGGAGATGACGGCTCGGGTAGAGGCCCAAAGAGGCGTGGCAGCTGGGCCACCCCCTCCATCCCCGGCCGGTTGCCCAGAGAAGTGTCCTGGGCCGGAGAGGCCAGGCCGCCTCCCCCCTACTGGGCAGCGTCGGTCCCCTTCATGTGGGCTCCCGTGGTGACCACCTCATGGCGTCCCCCTCGTCTTGGGCCTCCGCGGCCTGCTGGGCCGCGTCCTTATCCCCTGTTTGGAACCCTTTTAGTTTTTGGTGATAAATCTCAATTAGTCGATTATGGAAGAGTATTGGTTATCATTTTTTGGGGGACAGGGTTAGGGCCATATTAGTCACCCCATGGCGTGCTTAAAGCTGTAGCACTTGTGACAACCTTAGGACAACACTCTTTGCATGTAATAAAAAGCACAACGTTCCTTTTACTTACAATATGCATGTTCCATTCAACTACTTGAGCTCACATCAATATACAAACTATGTTTTTCCATCCTTGCTCACATAAAGGATGATGCGCATAACTTTTGTTGAATAGACATGAAAATTAACGAATTGTATTCTTGGAGAGCCTGCTAATAGTGTGCAGAGACGAATTTGCCACTTTAGACCGTCATTATGGATTCATTCTTCTACGGACACTTGTTGATAACTAGGTGGACAAAATGATACAACTAGGAAAACCGGGAGGAATGCAAATTGATACTATTAAATCAAAGAAGAAGAAATGTTTGGCACACCGGGAAATGCAATTTCATAACTGTGTTTGTGTGGTATACTCATAATTTTTGAAAAACAGACAGCATAAACATGGTTTATCTGACCATGTAATAGCTCAAAGAACAGCCTTTACAGAGTGAAGAATGAGATGGGGGATTGATTTGTTTGTTGGTTCGTTTTCTCTCCCATCTTTTAACGCCTTTTCCTATTCACAGCCACCTAATAAATGACAGCTGGAGTACACTGTGGCAAAACCAGTCCATGGTAGCCAAAAAGCCTGACATAACCGGATCACAGAGGCTGTGTTTAGTTCATTCCAAAGTTGAAAGTTTGGGTTGAAATTGATACGATGTGACTGAAAAGTTGTGTGTGTATGACAGGTTGATGTGATGAAAAAAGTTGAAAGTTTGGATCCAAAGTTTAGATCTAAACACAGCCAGAATAAACTAAAATTATGTGCGTACTTGTGAGTTGTTGAGAAAAAAAATATGGAGGTGATAATGCGAGTCAAGAGAAAAGTTGAATGCAGTAAAATGAGCTTCCTTTCGATTTTGCCATAAGAGAAGTTTGATGCATGACAAAGTTTGAGGCAATCGAACAACTCCTAGTGTTTATTGCACTCTATATTGTTCTACATTGTTACTCATATTCCATCGCATTACCATCTCGGATATGAGGAAGACAATCCTACGAGGTAGGTTGATACATCCAGACTTATCCAACACGGAGGACATGAAGAGGCCTGCGTTTGTCTAAGAAAAGTTGCGACTGATCTAGAGGAACTCAGTGAGCAGTGTCGCTGGTCTTGCAACGATGGTGATCGAGTTACTCAGGGAGGTGATTGTCAGAAAGAGCAACAGTAAATTACGGATGTTGAACCTGTATAGTTTGTCACAGGAGGGTGCTATACTATGATAAAGAGACCGTTGCTTGGAGAGAGAAGAGATTTATGAAGAGGAAGGGAGAGGCAAAATAGACATTTCACATCACTAATTCATGCTGTCCGCGTGGAGAAATGCAAAAAAAAAAGAAAAGAAAAAGGCTTTGTTTATATTTAATAATAAATTTATAGCAAGAAATACAAATTAGGCTGATTTCACAAAAATTGGCAAAATAGCTAAATTTTGCTGAAGCAAAGCGAGTCCAAGACTAGCCTTCACATTCCGCCACCAAAAATCCGGCCGCCAAAACCCTCGCCTCCTTCCCCCCACGCCGCGCTCCGACCTCTCGCCGCCGGCGAGCCCCCGCGTGATCTCCATCCTCCAACGCAGCGCCGCCGCCCGCCCGCGCTCCCGACCACCGCGGCTTCCCGTCTCCCGCCGTCAATCTCTGATTTCCACCCAAGGTTGGGAGCTGGGGCGAGTAGAAATAGTTTCTTTTCTTCGTGTTGCAGTGTTATTGAAGATCTAACTTTTTTTTTTCCTTTCCTTTCTCTCTTTAGGAGGAGGGATCGAAGCAGGAGGCCTGAGCCCAAGAATCCAGCTGGATTAGGTTACCATTTTCATCAATCTGAGTGTATGCTTGCAGACTATGCATTATTGATTTCTTCTTATGATAATGCAGTAATGTGGTTGTGCTTATTGCTGCCATTTTATAGAAATTTGTCCCAGTAGTCAAAATAATGGGTTGCATTGTGCAATTAACCACTCTATATGCCAGTTATCTTCCCAACTTGGCAGATGACATCCATGTACCGTATTTGTCTTTCCTAATCTTGAGCTTCTTCTCATTTTTGTCGATGTAAATGGCATTTCTGTTTGTGAAAAAGATTAGTTTATCTGCCTGTCATAGAGTGGATAATGCAGCTTTTATTTTCTCGCTTTTTTGGACTGGACAATGGATGTTACAGTTTTATGGCAATTATTTTTCTTTTAAATGACACTGTGGCCTGTAGGACAGATTATTAGGGAACTCTTACAATTAGGTTCTATGAAAGTTTGGATGTTGGCTGCTTGTTATTTTTGGACGTAAACTATTAAATAGACCACATTCAGTTTAGTGATGGCATTATGCACCTCCTTCCTTATTGAACAGGCACTTTCTTTTCATATCACATCTTATTTGTTTAGTTTGTGGAGATGGACTGCTCCTTTCAAAGATAGCTTGTGTTTTCTCTTATCCCATGCTCTGCCATGTTGGTAGAACTGATGCTTCCATTCAGTTTCTTGCCCTTATACCGTCATAATATCAAAATGATTTAGGAGATAACATGTCCTTTGTGAAACTTGGAACATTTAGTTTCCATTAATGATTTTGACATTCAATTTGCACAGGTGAATTAGATCTGTCATAGTAAACACTAGCTTTACTTGTGGAATTTATGCAAAGACTTGTTGCAAATGATGTACCCTTTTTCTTCAGAACCTTTATTATGTAAAAAACAGTTGAATACCACTATCAAGACTCCGATAGGTCTACATTGTTTGAGAATGGCATTTCCAGTCCGGTGCAAGACTCCAATAGGTCTTGCATTAAGCTCTGTATTTCTATTGGCCTCTGATTCCTTTTAGGACACTGTAACAGTTGGCTTCTCAAACATAGAAACAGCATATTCTGTTTCATATATTGTGCATCTTGGTCTACTTAAAGGTCTTGTTGATCTTTCTCTAGATGTCTTATCCGGAGTGACTTAAGACACACACATTTGGTCGAACTGTATCATGCTCATTTCTCACCACTGGAATTAGAGTAAATCCTTTTGCACTTTGATTGTTCAAGGTTGCGTGTTTTACTAGACAACTTGAGCTTGGTAATGTTCCAAAAAAATATGCTGAAGTTGATAGGAGTTGGCACTTGGCAGACGGTAGGGGGCACATCAAAGGTTTTTGATTGTGGGTTGGTAATTTCTTGCCTATTTGGTCGGCACTTTGTTGCTTGGTTCACTTAATTCTTGTTGTGAGCAGTACTTTGGTTACTCTGTGTTTCATGTGGAAATGGGAATTGATTCATTAGAGAATCTGGCCTTTGGGCTCTACTAAAAGGGCCCTAACTCAATATACTTCAGAGCAAAAGAATTAAAAATTTGAGTTCATAATTTGTTTTGTAGTGTGATGAATTTAATTGAGTTATTTCATTAGGTGATAAAAAATTCTTATTGTTTGTAATAAATCAGATTAAGTACATAATTTTAAGTCTTTTATTTCTATTATGCTTTTTTGCAGGAGTGTTACACCGGCCTTGACTTAATTAATTGCAATACTACTGTTTCTGCTGACCTGCTTTGGTCTAGTGGGAGATCAAGTGTTAATGTTTCCGATTTGTGGTATCTCCAGGACAGTGACTGAAAGTACACAAAGAGCTGAACAAAAGAGCTATTGGGTATATTTCCCTTAACAGTTTGTTGGGAACTTTTGCCAAATAGGTGGTTCAGAATTGCCTCCAAACCCATGTGTTTCACACACATCTGATCACACCCAATATACACATTCCGTACAATCTTCTCTCGTTTGCAATGGGTCCTCGCCCACCTGGTGGTTCTTCAGATAAAAAAAGTTGTCAAAATGTCACACCAGATAAAGACAACTCCATGAATTTCTGCCACCAACAATATCCGCAGCACCTATTTTCACAACCACCATATGCAATGAATTTCCCATTCCCACCATTTCCTCACTACCCTCCATACACACAAAATTTGCAATATGCTGTTCCACCACAATATGCTCCATACACATTACCACCTCCTGCTGGAGCTATGCCATCACCATTTTTACCTGCTCCAGTTATTCCATCCAAGGCACTGTCTGACCAAGGCACCCCGCGTTCAGTAACTGGTCCAGGAGAACAAGGCACTGACAATGCTGAACCTGAGAAGGCTACTAAGCGACTATATTGGACAGAAAAGGAGGACATAAGATTGGTAAGCATGCCTTGGCCTTTTTTCTATTTGTAATTTTTGGACCTTGCAAATGGCGCACTAACATCTTTCTGCTGGAACAACAGATAAGTGCCTGGTTGATTTATTACAAGACTGACAGGTACTGGGAAAAGGTTGTAGCAGAATACAACAGTACAATCCCTGCAACTCGAAGAAGGGAACTTCAACATGTGAAGGGCCACTGGCACAAGATATTCAGAAAGGTGGCACACTTCCATGATTGTTGGTGCCGGGTTAAGGCAAAATATCCTAGTGGCCACTCTGAGGGCATGCAACTGATGGACAAAACTTGGCTGATGTATAATGAGGAAGCACGTGTGATGTATCTCGAAGAAGCAGAGCATAATTTCGCCTTCGACCATTGCTGGAAAGCAGTTTGGAACCAACCCAAGTGGAAAGCATACATGTCTTGTTTATTTACGAAAAGAACAATGCAGTCTGATTCTTGGGAGTACATGTCATCTTCTGAAGACTCTGAAGAAATGCCTGGAAAAGAAATAGGTGAAGAAGTTTGCATGACATCTAAGGAAGCTAAAGTTAAGAGGTCAACTTCGTCTTCAGAGATGCAAGAAGACATGCTTATCAAGAACCCTGAGGAGCTGACAGAAGTAGAGCCTTCTATCTCCAATGAAAAGCTTCTGTTGGCCAGTTTGAAACAACAAGATGCTTGCACCAAGGACGCAGGAATTTCCAAGAAGCAATCAGAATTATTGACAGCTGATACTTCCTGGCCCACTGGATTTCGTCTTGTTGACACTTCAGAATTGAATGAACATCAACAGGGGTTGGCAGTAAGGGATGATATGCTTGAAAAAGAATCACGTCCACAAGGTTTCGATGCACAAGACAACGAGAGGGCGACAAGGGAAAACATTCCTAGAAAAGAAACACAGCCACGAATTTGCAAGGCACCAAAGTTCAGTCGGAAACGTAAAGGCAAGGCATCGTCTTCCTCATGCGAGGTGCAAGAAGACATCAAACATGCGATGCATCTTCAGACCATGCTTAACAATGATCGTGTGAAGATGTCAGAGGTACAGCTCCGCCTCTCGAAAGAGCAGCTTGAATTGGCCAGAATAAAGCAGGAAGAAGCAAGGGAGAAGAAGGAAACTACACTTTACAAGAAGTACACGGAGCTGTTGCTGGCAGACACTTCAAGGTTCGATGAGTTTCAGAAGGCAGAGTATGAGAAAGCACTGAGGCATATAGGAGGAATGCTATTCAGCAAGGATAGCAATTAGTGCCCTTGCTTCAATTTATCTTAAGGCATTTCTGTGCAAATGACATCTCAAGCACTAGCTAGTCATAGATCCTTCTATTCTACCTGTTGAATGAAGGACTAGTCATAGATCACTTGCAAGTTTAGCTTAGACTTACTGACATCCAGTTTGTGGCACTTGACTAATTGAATCCTGTAAGTGATGGATCAATATGTAGTCAGCTTTAGTTTGGCTCGTCTAAGTTCTTAGGAATGTTCATTCAGTTGGCAGAAATGTCGATTTTGCTAACCTGATCTGCACTAGCAAGAATGCTTGAACAGTGATGTCTATGCAACATGGAGGGCAAGAATGCTTGAACAGTGATATCGTAGATAAGGCAGCCTCTTTGTTGGTTGTCGTGAGAACATTCTGGGGTGTCAGCTGTGATCTCACGTTGCATCCCATGCCAAAAACAAAATGTTCCTTTTCGGACAAGAGAAAACTAATTATGTTGCATCCCATCCTATGTAGGCTTGTACAATAACTTCCTGCATGAACCTCTTCGGAAATAATTTTTCCATGGCGTCTTGATCATCTTGTAGGTTTATGCTCGTATTTTGGGGTATATATATGACATATATATTGGTCCACATCATGGTGCCTATGGTACTAGGATGAGTTCTGCAGTAAATAAATTGGCTTCAATGAACAAAACTGGTACCACAGAATAGGTAGATGGTTGGACACTTTAATGTGTCAAAATCTGACTAACATTTTATATATCTCCATCCTATGCTTTGATCGACGTATTCTGTATTCACACTATAGTTTGAGAAAAGGCATCGAGTCAGGAGGAGATTTTGGTCGTGGTCTCAAAATTTTTGCTGTGGAACATAGGCACTGCTCAGAGATTCTGAGAAGAACTTGCCTTCCTACAGATTGCCAGACTTGATGATGAACATTTCTTGTACAATACGTGATGTCCTGGTATCTCCCAAGTCAAAAACTACAACATGTTTAAGTGTTGCAGAGCTATTATTTCTTGCAGTCCTGTAATGCAAAACTGGTTATTACAACAGCTATAAAATTACACATTGCTTCTTGAATCTAAAAAAAAAAAAACTGGGGACTAGGCTAGAGAGTGCAAGAAGGCAAATTGGAGATGGAAAAGAGGATAGAATTATACAAATGTAAGTATGAAACGGGTCAATTCTTCTTTTTTTTTTATACAGAGAGATCAATTTTGGGATCGATTATTGGTTTGTAACCAAGTAGGGGAAAGTAATTTTACATTACCGATTGAGTCAAAATAGGTCACACATTGATGTGGAACAGATACATTGACGGAAATGCTATATGTTAGAATGGAGGGAAAATTTGTGCTATTAAAGTAACCACGAGCTGTTGGTCACAGAACGGAAATTTTGTACTTTTGTTGCTGTTTTTTAAAGAGAAGGATATTTTTGTACCCGGTCTCTATATCCAACTGGATGTATGCAGTCTTTTTATATTGAGAACTTATCCACTCAAACAAGCCAATCTAAAATTCGCTCATTTGAAGATTTAAACTCAGTACCATAGGGTGCTACTCATGTACTTTTGTTGCTATAGAACTGACAGTAATAAAATACAACAAGAACACCGGAACAGTAATTCGTAAACCAGTGATTGCTACTACCTCTGTTTTTAATAGATTACGCCGTTGACTTTTCCTCACATGTTTCACCATTCGTCTTATTCAAAAAATTTACGTAATTATAATTTATTTTGTTATGAGTTGTTTTATCACTCATAATACTTTAAGTGTGATTTATATATTATACATTTACATAAAATTTTTGAATAAGACGAGTGGTCAAACATGTGAGAAAAAGTCAACGGCGTCATCTATTAAAAAATGGAGGGAGTATATAGGTAAGGAAAGCGTTCACTGCAGTTCTAAGGTCGAGAACCTATCCCCTCCAGCGTGAAAACATAGCGATATTTTAGCGCACAATTAATTAAGTATAGCTTAAAAAAATTGAAACATGGATTAAGACAACTTTCCTATAGAAAACTAAAAACAATTGTAGTAGTATCGAACAGTAAGATCTAAACCAACCAGAGGTGGGTGAATTGTTGTAGTACCCCAAAACCAAAACTTTTAGCGGAATTAAATTTTACCCTCGAATCTGATGTAGATTGGTCAGACCGGAGTTGATCTGCTGGTCTGACCGCGCCTATGTCACCGATCTAACCGTCCTGCGATCGCCGCTGTCACCTGAACCTGCCGCCAGTCTAACTGTTGTATCTCCGCCAGTCTGACCGAGCCAATGCCGTCGGTCTGACTGCCGGAGTCCCGCCAGTTGGACCGCCGAACCCAAGCAAACACAAATCGAGGATCTCTCAAAGAAGATTGAAACCTTATTACTTCTCTCTCTGTTTACAAAGTGCAAAAACAACACTCCTCACGAAAATCTCGACTAAACTCGAAACCCTAACTTTTCTACCAACTCAACTCACTCAAAAACGATACCGACAGGACACACTCTCCCTCTTTATATATACCCAAGGTAGACGGTCTAAAGCTACGAACCAACCTTATACAATGCACAGGAAGTCCTAATCCCCTAGGAAACCTTCCCGTACAAGAAACAAACTTTTTCAAACTCCAATGGCACCAAATTTGAACTCCTTTCAAATTTGACTCCGCACCCATACGCACACAATATATCCATCGCATACCATATAGAATCTTCACCAACCACGTGCGTTAATCTTTAGCATAAGCATCCCGCGTAATATCCTGATCGTTCGGACGTCATCTTCTCCCAGGTTGACTCTCGATCCATCACCAGCAACACCCTCCAGAGGCATCAAGACCATCTACACATGCATCAACCAAGAAGCCATATACGAGCACAAGTTCTCACCAACTTGACTAATTGTTAGCAAACAACAGTATTGCATAGTATCCATCTAGAAGTCATAAGCATGAATTACCCATGTAGATCCAAAGAAACAACCCGAAACTAAAACCGACACATAAAGTCGGTTAGTCAGACCGTGGGTTGGCTGGTCTAACCTGTTGAATAGTCCCACATTGATTGTGGAAGGGCAAATGACCTAAGATATAAGTGGGGGAGCCCCTCACCTCAATGGCTAGCTTTTGGGGTGAGAAAGGCCCTTTATGATCCTATAAGTGGTATCAGAGCCTTGTTTTCTTCTTTGGATTTTTACTGATCTAGAGTTTTTGCCATGGCTGCTAAGTTTACAACTAAGCCCCATGTTTTCGATGGAACGGATTTTCCTTATTAGTGTAGTAAGATGCAATCTTATATCCAGGCTGAGGATCTTGATATTTGGAGGAAAATTTCTAATCCTTATGTGATTCCTGATCAAATCAATACTGCTGCTTTAAAAACTGAATTTCAACAAAAGAGTGGGATTTCTCGTTCGGATTTTGATCGTGTTTCACATCTTCAAACCGCTCATGAGATTTGGAACGCTTTGAAAAAAATTCATCAAGGAGCTCCAAATATTAAAGAACTTCGTCGTGATCTTTTTAAATAAGAGTACATTAAGTTTGAGATGAAACCTGGAGAAGCTTTGGATGACTATCTTTCTAGATTCAACAAAATTTTGAGTGATCTTAGATCGGTTGATTCTGCTTATGATAGAAATTACTCTCAATCTGAAGTTTCTCTCCACTTTTTGAATGGTCTTGACATGTCTATTTGGGAGATGAAAGTTACATCAATTCAGGAGTCTGTCGATATGTCTACTTTGACTTTGGATTTGCTTTACACAAAACTCAAAACTCATGAAATGAATATTCTTTCTCATAAAGTTGATTCTAAGTCTAGTGCTTTGGTTTCTTCTTCGACTTCATTGGATGCTTGTGCTTCTTCATCGAATTCTATTCTTCTTGCTTTGATTAATGCCATGTCCGATGAGCAACTCGAACAGTTCGAGGAGGAGGACTTGGTTTTGGTTACTAACAAGTTTTCTCAAGCTATGAATAATGTTAGGTACAGGAAAAGAGTTCGACCGAATCATTGCTTCGAGTGTGGAGCGCTTGGTCACGTACGTTTGCATTGTCCCAAGCTTGGGAGAGGCAAGAAGGAAGACAATAGTAGAGTCAAGGAAGATGGCATGGATAAGAAGAAGGTCACAAAGGAGAAGAAGAAGAATTGCATGCAGAGGCTAATCCAAGAACTCATAAGAGCTTTTGATGAATCGGAGGATGAAGATGAGAGCAAAGGTAAGCAAGTTGTTGATCTAGCTTTTATTGCTCGTAATGCAAGTTTTGATGTGGATGAATCTGATAGTGATAGTGAAGAAAAGCTTAGTTATGATCAATTAGAACATGCTGCTTTCAAATTTGCTGATAAACTTCAAACATGTTTTAATATGCTTGATGAGAAGGATCACGCTATTGAGATTCTAAATGCTGAAATTGATAGCTTAAAATCTTCGATTCCTAATGATGATGAATGTAAATCTTGTGAAGTTTTATTTTCTGAAATTAATGTTTTACGAGATGCCAATTCTGTTAATTGCTTGAAATTGGAAACTGAGATTGAAAAAACTAAAAAATTGAAGTCTTCTTTTGCTCTTGGATTTGCTTTGCATGCTCGTGTTGTTGATGAGTTGATTTTGACAAAGAATGTTTTGAAAAAGTATAAAGTTGCTTTTTGTGTAAGTTCTTTGTTCAATGTTTTATGTGCAAAAAGGGCTAAACAAAACGAGGAAGTTTTGATTTCTCAAAATTGCTCAAAGTGTTTTTTGAATAAGATGAAAGTGAAAGATGCTTTAGGACGTGTTGAGCATATGGAAAACATTGTGAAATCTGATGAAGTGCTTTCTTGTTCTAAGTGTCGCAAAAACAAAGGTGTTTTGGTTGATTGTGAAAATTGTGAAAATTTGACAAAAGAAGTTTCTTATTTGAAAAGTCTTTGGAAAAGTTTTCCGATGGTAAAAAGAAACTTAACATGATTTTGGATCAATCAAAAGTGAGCACTTACAATCGTGGTGTAGGTTTTCAAAATAATGCCTATTTTGCAAATCACCAACCTGCCGTTTTGAGCATAACTGAAAAAGGTTAAGCTTCGACAAAACCTGAACCGATGAAAACCGTTTTTAAATCTGCTGGGATTTTGGCTTCTCTTTCTTCGACAGTTCAAATTCTGTTGTTTCAAAATCATCGATTTCAAGACCATCTACTTCACAAATTTGTCGTGAGAAATACACTTGTTCTTTTTGTGGAAAAGATGGACATTTGGTTGATTTTTGTTTTAGACTTGCCCGTAAACAGAAAAAAGAAAGAGAAATTGCTTTTGCGAAACGATGGTGGCAAAAATCAACTTTTGGTTCGAGGAACACGGTTAGACCGACGCTGACCAGTCGGTCAGATCGGCCAGCGGTCAGACCGCAGGTGAACTAGCGGTCAGACCGGCAGCCAGGCCTGGTCAGACCGCAGGGACAGCGACGGTCAGACCGGCCTCGGGGCGATTTTGCGCGTAATTCAAATCGGACTTTTGTGAAACAACAAGGTAAGTTTTCAGGTAAGGCTGGTTCTGATTTTGTTAGTGCATATGTACCTACTGGTTCTACTGGTCATGTGACTCAGTGTTGGATTCCAAAATTTCTTATTTCTAACCCCAACACGAAGGCCTTGACATCTTCTCGTTCGTAGGTATTTTGGTGGAATACTCCCCATGAGCGTTCAATGTTGATATGTCAATTGCTTTTCAAGGTAATATCATAGTAACTGTGAATTGACATAATTTTGTTTTACTCTCTCGTTTATTAGCTTTTTATATGCTAGTGTTTGAGGTAGTAGTTTTGGTTAATACAAGTGGATGTGTGTCAATTCATGAGAACTTTGGTGATATCGTTGGCAATTGTATGTCTTTTTTAAAATCTTTGATTTCTTCTTGATTTTTATTTGAGTTGAATTGGAGGTTAATTTGAGGGGGAGTTAATGCTTTTTCATGCATTCAAGTTTATTTTTATGTATTTGCTCTAATTCTGAAAATAAATAAAAATTAGAAAAAGAAGAGCTTTGTTTTATACCTCTAGTATATTCTTGTGCATGCTAGCAAAATAATTGAGGTATATTTGTTGCTATGTTAGCTTGTATGCATTTTAGTCTTTATATGAGGCTTAGATATTGCTATTAAGTGAGATGATGCATGACACTAATTCTTTTACTTGAATTAAAAAAATATGCAATATTGATGCTAGCATATGGTTTGATTTATAAATGCTTATGTATATGCTTTATTGAATTGTTATTCCTCAAATTGCTTTTATTTGCTCATTGTGCAAGAGAATAAAAATATCTATGAGAGAAAAAAAATGAATACAGAATCCTTGGAAACAGTTTTGACGACAATGACGTATTCGATGTGAGTAAAAATAATGGGTGCCGAATCCTTGGAAACAGTCTTGACGACAAGGACGTACCCAAAATAATTGAGAGAAAAATAAGTGAGCAAAAAGGTTCAAATAAAAGTTAAAAAAATTATCTTGATTGTTTTGTGCTAAAGCTAATTTGAGAAAGAGTGATAAATGCAATAGATATATATGTATAGTGTTTATTTTTCAACATATGTGCTTGTGAATATATTGCATTATAAATTGTTTGAAATCATGAATCCTTATTGCTGATTTGAGCTTAATTGTAATATCTTTGATTCATGTTTATACTATGATGCATGCTTACTAACTAGCTGATGAATTTATCTCCTTTGTATTGCAACACAAGATCATGAATTGCTTTAGGTACATTTCAAAGCTCTCAGAAAAAATTTGAGAAAATATAAAATAAAAAAATGGTTATTACAAGTGGCAATCATGATATCATTGCATTGGTGCTTTATTGGTTATTATTTCTCTTGTGAATTCTTGATGAAATCATTGTCAAAGGGGGAGAAATATACAAAATTCATGCTTTTTGAAAGGGGGAGAATTGAATTGTTTCGATTTTAAAAATAGTCGATTTTGTGCTTTGATTGCAAATTGCTTGGAAGAAATTCTTTCTTTTAAAAAGGGGGAGAGTTTTTCTTTTTCACTTTTGTGATTTTTATTTTTATTTTTCAAAAACATAAAATTGCATTTTGAAGATATTGCCAATGTGTTCATCAAGTGGAGATTGTGAAATCGTAGTCATGATTAATATTTGTGATGAACAATTGGCTTTACAAATGATTTAATCATTGAAGTGGTTTGAGAGTTCTTTGATTTGTGTATTCTAGAGTTCGGCGGTCTAACCGGCGACACACTAGCAGTTAGACTGGCGGCATCTCGGTGGTCAGACCGGAGGCATACCTGCGGTCAGACCGGCGGCGGCTACAGGAGGCATCTGCTGATCTCGGCGATTCGACCGGTGTTAATGCCTCGGTCAGACCGACGTGTTCCAGGCGGTCAGACCGATGTGTTCCAGGCGGTCAGACCGGCGCATCTACTTCGGTCAGACCGCGATCCGTCGAATTCGAAGGTAACTTTTATTTCTGCTAAAAGATTTTGGGTTTTTGGTTTTCCCTACCATTCACCCCTGTAACATCCCAGCCCGTTTGAAGCCTGTTAGTAGTGTGAGTTTGGTCCATGTGGCCCAGAAGTGGATGTGTAGTGGTGGTTTAGTACCACCTTGGAAGTTTAGGTGGGTGAGGGCCTGCTTATAAGCCTTGGTGCTCCAACCATGGTATCCCTGGGTTAACCCTTTTACACGAAGCGAGAACGAAAGTTTAAGCGGGATACCATGCGAACATGGGTCCGCTCAACGTGTAGAGCGAACTAATTTGGAGGCAGGGTGTTACAACCCCCCTCTGGTAGGCTTGGTTATTTGTGTTCGATCCTACATAACCGCACGCATACCTCCGGTCTAACTGGCAGCACTTGCCCGGTCTGACCAGTTCAAACAGTCAGCACCAGTTCCTATTCATCACCTACAAATCAATCATCTCCAAAACACTTGGCCAATAATCTCCAAATATCAAAACCAATATCTCATATGTCAATTGTTGATCACAAAATATTAATCAAACACACTCTGTTATTACTAAGAGGTCTTCCCTGTATGCACCTCTTGTCAGAAAATATTTTTTTTTTGCATGGAGGCTTTATTAATTTTCTGTAGTTCTACACTCCTATTTTGCTTTTACTATCTATTTTACAGTACACATACGGAGTATATATATAGGTGCACACTTCTTGGTGAAAATGGTTTGGATGATATCGATCTTTTGAGAAAGTTTAGGGCAGCCATTTCTTCCATAAAAAATACTACCTCCATATTTTAATATAGGACGCCGTTAACTTTTTGTCCAACGTTTTACCATTCGTCTTATTCAAAAAATTTATGTAACGATCATTTATTTTATTGTGACTTGATTCGTCATCAAATATTCTTTAAGCATGACATAAATATTTTCATATTTGCACAAAAATTTTAAATAAAACGAATGGTCAAACGTTGGTCGAAAAAGTCAACGGCGTCATACATTAAAATACGGAGGGAGTATAATATACCATGATATAAATTATTTAATCTTCTTTCTTGGCAATAGCATAATCTACACTTTTCGTCGAGCACAACAAAGTGAAATGTCATGTGACAACGGTATAATCATTTGCTTACCATCAAAGAAAAACTACAACATCCAGGAAATTGAAGAAAAATTAAGATCAAGGATCAAACTAAGGCAGACCCAATGCCAGTTTGATCGAAGGATCGAATTCCAGGGCGCCAAGGGAGAATTTCTACTTCTCCTCATCTTTTTCAGGAAGGGCAATTTGTGGGTAACTGTGGAATGCCTTCTTTGTTAACGCAAACATGTTCCCAGGCATCCATAATACAAGGAGCAACCATTGGAAATGTGAACCAGCATTGGTGTCCTCCCATGTACAGACACTTTGAACTGCTTGTGATCTGGTTCCAGGACACTTATTCTCAACAAGCTAGCAAAGTTCTCCACTTGTGGACACCATTTCATCAGATTATTTCACTCCTATTCTTCACTCTTCTTCCAGGATGAATCCGAATGGCTGCATGCTCCTTCCAGACGTATCCCATGCCAAATTTACATCTACAGATCAAATATTGTCTCCATTGAGCTGTCTGCCTGTCCATATGTTCCAAAAACATATGACTATGGCATCCCTAGATGGTAGAGTATAGTATAAGAACTAGAGATAGAAGTTTTTTTCTCTTTTTGATGGATAGAGATGGAAGATTTTTACTTTTGGCTTTGGCTTCCATATATCTTGTATGCCAGCCACTTGAGGATGCTATTTTATGAAGTTCAATTTATTCAACTTCAAAGTTAAACTTGAATAGATCGACAGTGGTATTAATATAGTTGGCTTGCTTTGCATTGCCTTCCGCATGTAAACAACATGGGAAATGAAAAGGCCTATCTATGCTATATATATATACTAGGGGCGAACGCGCGCGTTGCGCGCAGACTTGTCCTGTAATATTGATGATGGAAGTGAATGTATTAGTGCCGTCCTGTTAATATAGGTATGACTGATACTTAGATAAATTCAGGGGCACATTACAGGTATTGTCATCAACTCATCATCCATCTGATAATTATACATAAATAAATGTAAATGCTATATAGAGGGAGAAAGTAGTGTATAAAATAGTCCATCTGATAATTGTACATAAATATATGTACATCTACAAATAGGAGTGTAAAAAGTTAAAAACTACTACAATGCTATTCCTGTAAGGTTTGTAACAAACCTCATTAAATAACAAATATTATTATCCGGACAGCAAATGAAATGAATCCTTTTGATTGTGTTGTCCAAAATTGCTTTTACTTGCATCGGATTGCACTTCCAAAAGTGCACTTGACTATTTGATATGTAAATCTCGATCCTACACTGAAAAGCAAACCAGGAAGAGTTACACACAAGAATGTAAATATGATACGGTATTACTTTATCAAATAACCCGTAAATTTAGCTACCAACAGAATTACTATCCAGCACAATATAAGAAAAACAGTGACACTGAACAATTAAGATATACTATACATTGGCATATTTCTGGATATTCCCCATCCATCATCTCTCCCAACCTTGTCGAAAGAATAAACAATCAAGATATACTGACTCTGAATTTTCTCAGCAACATCAGAAGTAGCCATGTTCGTTTAATCCTTCTAAACTAAAAACTTCTTACACAACATTTTCTAAAAATGTAAGGCAAAGTAAAAACATAGATTGAACAAAGAACATCCGAAGCGTAATTTTCTATATCCAGACTGTCCATGAAACATTAGAGTTAAGTTGGAAAATACTAACCACCTAATGTTCATGATTTCCTTCAAAATTCAAATTAGGAAGCCTTGAATCACAAGGACCAAATATATTTATTAATCATATGGACCGATAGGAGAAAAAATGCAATTGCACTTTAGGGCAACGATTGGTATGAACCTGACAGTGGTGAAGGCCATGGTGATAGAGAAACAAGAGAAGATGGTGGGAGGCTGGGAGAGGGAGCAACTCTGTGAAACCATCATCATTTGCAGGAAGCAATCAAAAGGTCCATTCGGCCACCTCGTTCTCAAGCTGTACAATAAAATGGAGTCAGCAAATGGCATATATCTTATCAATATGTGTGTTTTCCTGTAATCATTTACCGATATAAAATAAAACACAACCACCCAAGCATGGACACTACGAATGACATCAAAGGTTGTTAATTAAAAATGAAAACAAAAAAGTGGTCAATCCTATTTGCATTCACTAATCACTATCATTTTATTAAGAGGGGATATAAGGTATAAAACCAAGCCCAGGAAGAATTTTTGAGTAACCAGTAGCAGTCCAGTCCCGGTACAAATTCATTGGATTCACCACAAGCTGCAATCAGCATCCACCCAGGTGAAGGCAACCAAAAATGAGGCTCTCAAATGCAGTACTGTTAATACCCACTATATTTTGAGCAATTTGAAACCAAAAATGAGGCATATGAATTAGATCTTAAAACGGTGTAACCTAAGATATAGATCTAACCAAAAAGGACAAGATATTTATTAGACAAAAGTGAACAATTAAACTAAGTACTCAAAAGTGAACAAGTAAACTAATTAAGTACTCAAGTTTGGAACAGAGAAATTCAAGTGAAGGAGAGGTTCTCCATTTTTGCGGCTTAGAGCAAAATCACTTTGATGGAGACCGAACTTATGCAAATATTAAGTCACATTTGAATTTTGTACAAATAATTAAACCCTGTGATACATCTAAATACACTGGAACTGCACAAGAAAGGATGAAATGCATATAAGCTTGCTGTTATGGGGAAAAAAAAAGCATATAAACTTTGAAGCCAGCTATCCTAAGGGAAAAACTAATGCGAGTTCTCATAAGCATATACTGTCAATTAAGGCATGTTCTTCTATTTAACTTAAGCGTGGAGAAGTATAGTTCTTGTAAGTACTCAGTAGATCAAAAAGATTGTTTTAATAAAATGAGCAACGTTATACTTTCTTTCTTAGATCAAAGGAGAGGGAACAATAATTTTTCGCTGTTGTTTCTGTTTTTAGTATAGTATAAAGAAAGAACATGTGACAGGGAGTATTCACAGTGCACAATGGAATTTAGCACTGGAATGGTTCAAGGTTTATTGCAGTGCAATAATGCATCTGGTTAGGAGCCAAAGTATCCAGCAAAATATGCAGCATAAGTATTTTAGGTTCCATGCAGATGCAAGTGGTGGCAGTTCCATTAATATCTTAGATAGCAGGTAGCAGCAGAGGTGGTAGAAATAATAATACTTATTTACAGTAGAGATGTTTTTGCTCTAAGGCTCTATATGTTGTGCTGCATAGTTCTTGTTCTAGAAGCGTTAACATGGCCACTTTGTCAGCTGTGCCATTCCTAATCATAGGTGTTTATATTTTCAGAAATTGAACATGGAGCACCATGGTTCTGTGTAGATATAACAAAAAAAATGACAACAAATAATAAAATTAGTTGTGGTATGTAGAGAATTAGGTGGAGAGTTCTATACATAAATACCAGTCCATTTGAAATGCACCTTTGAATTTGCTGAGCCTGTTACCTGACCTAAACAATGAGAATTAGGCATGGCCTTCATGAGTTGTTCCATATTGTTAATTATACACTTCAAGCAACTTACTTAATGCTTGTCAGAGGACAGTTAAAATGAAACAAAAATAGTAATTAATTTAGTTCATTCACCAGAAAAATATATATTACAGACAAAAACTAAATGATGAATCAAAATGTGTTTTGAGTTTCTATCTATTGTAGAGAACTAAATTTATATGCCTGAAATTTATAATACATATATGTATTATACAAAACTAAATTTCTTGTTTGTAATTTTTAAACAGTAAGTCGTAAATTGAGCAATCTTCAGGAAAAAAAAATTGGACTTTTACATCGCCATCGGCACTATTCACAAAGTGTCCCCCATGTCACTATTACGCTGCCAAAACAGACCCCCCACAGATTTGCAGATCTATAAGCTGAAATATGAAACGCAAAGTTCTTTCAGTAACAACTCATATACTGAATTACTTCGTTAGGATGAAAATCCTAAACAATTAATACTTCAACTCAAATCACATCAGAAAGAGAAGATGTGCAAAACGGTAAAGCACATCAGATCTAACAATCAAATCAAACAATGAGCACTGGAAAAAAAACCTTTCTTCTTTTACCTGTCTTGATAAAAGAGGGCATCACTTTAGCGCTGTAGTTTCTTCTAAGATTGGTTGCTAGGCTTAGTGATGATAAATAAGGAAACAAATTAGTCAAGGCTGCTGAGATAGTGGGTAGGAAGCAAAAGCAAGTTAATATATAGGATTTACCAAAAAAAATCCAATAGCATGATTCTCATTTTATATCAGCAATCATACAATGTACAACTGGTATCATTATAGCAAAAGAAATGATTGCCAATAATTTTTGCTGCCATAGTATACACAGGATGTTGCCAAATATATTGAATGAATAAATATTCAGACCGTGCATTCTATAAATAATGAATTCTCAAGCTGATCAATTTGAGTACAAAAAAGAAATATACATGTGCACTATGTTATTTCAAGAAGTAAAATATCTTAGTACTTCGAAGTCTGATGGCAAATAGAAAAAGCCACATCTAGTTATCCTCAATCATATCTTGGCATTTTGCTCATATAGTTTCACATTAGACCAGGCTTAGCCATCCTTTTCACTTAACAGCACATAGATATCCATAGGTTGGACCGTACCTCAAGGAGACACAGGCTGTACAGCAAACATATTAGGTCTTAGCTACTTATTGTCCATTCATATAAACCTGCATAAGGGAAAAAGATAGTCCGTAAAGAAAGATGGTTGTATCACAGAAATTTAAAGACCTACATCATGCATATTTTCACTGATGAATCCACAGTGGCCAAACATAACACTGATCCTAGTTCAATCCTCACGGCTCACCTTGCAGCCCAGATGCTGTGGCCTGTGAGGGAGGCGGAAAAAAGAGATGCAAGAATCAGGAGGCAATGGAGCAAAAGAACTTTGGACTGAAGCGAGAGGCCACGACCGGTCAAGCTGGACTGGTTGGATCTTCAAGCTGCCGGCCATGAGCGCCTAGCCGCTAGATTGGGTCCCTCACCTAGCATGCCACCGGATCAACCACCTTGCTATCGTCAAGCATTTCATCGAGTAGATGATATACACAAGCATATGTAGCAGATGAGTGTCTGGTAAACTTACCTTCTATTTCAAAGAGTTCTATGCAACCGATTGTAACCATGATCAAGATCAAACCATCTTGCCTGTAAGAATGTAAAAAAAATAAAAGCTTTGGAAGAATTACGAAATCCACAAGTATTTAAACAAAAAGGAGATGAAAGTTGTAATACCCTCCTTCTAACAAAAAAAACTGAGCTATTCATAGTCCCCGGACCCTATTTTGACAAAATGGAGCATTGTTGTGGATTAACATGCAGATCTGCAAGGGAAAAGAATGCAATGTTAGATATTAACACCAGAAAATATATATTGTTTTGACAACAGATTGCAGAGAAGTGACGAAACTGGATGTGTTATCCGGCGGTAATTGGAGGACAGCAGGGTGGGTTGATGGGTCTAGCACACATCTGAATCAAGATTAAAGTCTAATCCAGAGAGAAAATGACGGGGAAGCAGACATGCATAGGACCATACCTATAGCCGCATGCTGGAGCTCATCGTCCCATGGAGATAAATGGTATGGACGTCCACACCAGCGTACTTGCCAGATCGACCGCTTCACCTTCGATCTCGAGCTCTTGCCAGGCGTAGAGGGTGGCGGCCGACTTCCCCTTGCCTCCGGGCGGCCAGATCCGCTGACAAGGAGGCCGGGGTCACCGGATCCGGCGGTCGGGGCCTCCTCGTTAGTGGATGCGGCGGAGGGAGCGAGAGGATGGCGACGGCGGCGGCTCGTGTGAGGGGAGGATGAGGTGAGGCGGCGGTGCGCACGACGGAAAATAGTGCGCGCGGTAGGTCACCACCAGCGGAGGTGGGGAACAGCAGCAAACATCAAGGCTTGGCCGACGACCCTGGATCGCTGCCGAGCTCAACATAGCCGACGACCCTGGATCTACGGAAGAAGAGAATGAGGGGGGCGGCCATTGCTTGGGCAGGAGAGAGAGCAGAGCGAGAGGAGGAGAGCAGGCAGAGGAATGGTGACGGCTAGGGTTTGGGGAAGGGGGGTTAGGGTTGTTTCTGTTTTACAAAAACGCCCCTCATCTTATAGTTTTCAGAGCGCGGTACGATTTTCGATTTTTCTCTTCTTCGTATAGAATATTTTTTTTTACAGAGGTCCTCTAAGTAAGAAAGCAGAACATTAAAACTAAGGGATGGGGACATATAACAAATTATCAAGTAAATCAAGGGTGTTTTTGCAAAATGACCAGCGACGACGCGGAGGCAGGAGAGCTCGCGAAATCCCACCGTTTTCCAGCGCGCGCTGACGTGTCGCGACGCGGGAGCGTCCACGCCAGCGCAAAACTCTGAGGGAAGAGCAGATCGGGGCTGGTTTGAAGACTTTAGATATATAAGCTGAATCAAAGAAATGAAGCTCCTAATCTTGTACTATGATTCATAAAGGAAAGAGGTTTGAGAATATGGGTTGTGTTGGGGATTTTATGAAACAGAGAAAAGGAAAGTTGGGACCATTGTTGAATCAAAGTTGATTCCTTTGTTCCCAAGAAGGCAAATTAATTAATCAGGTCACTTGAGAAGACAACCTGATTTTCTACAAGAATATCACTTGGTAAGTTACTTTATAAGATAAATCGAAGTGTGCTAAAATCCATTATGCCTTCCTGAGCAGAAGAAAAGACCTGAAAGCCCATACATACTTGTGAGTTGTGAGGAATCCATTAACAGTGGATAAGAAGGTGATTCTCTCATTATAGCATCCTTCATACATAGAGCAATGAGGTTCAGAACACACATTAGCCCGAACTCTGCTCATGGACACATTTCATCACTGCATTCTACTGGGACATTTTGCTATGTAGTCTAAAAGACTCAAGCAGCTGCATGGTCCTTCCAGATCCATCCCATGCCAAATTTACAACCACAGCTCATCAAATATAGTTTCCAGTGAGCTATCTATACATCCAAACATAGTATTGTTGGGGGAGTGGGTTCACCCTCAGAGCCAAGAGGCCTTATGCCCCCCACCTTTTTCTTGGTGCGTAGGAGGGAGCCTCCGGGAAGAATCGCTCCGAAGGCCTTGCCGGAGGCCTCTCCAGGTGAGCTCTGGGAGAGGACCTCCAGGGTACCTTCAAGACTGGTCATCCAGGCTCCAGGGGTGCTATTGGCACAAACAAGTAGAGGAAGGCAGCATTGATGGTGCATTCAAGGCACCCAACCACCCCTGACTTCAATGGCAGTAGCAGGTGAAGTGGGGCCGATGCGTCTCGGTATCACGCCTCCCTCTCGAGCCGCACACTCTAGGAATCACAGGACCCCTAGCAATGCTGGTTTAATGGGAGCAGTCCCATCTTTTGTTGTCCCCTAAGGTTTTACCTCGCTACCCTCGAGCTGGGGGCCACCTGTCACCCTTAGCCAAAGGGTTAGCTAGCTCCATAAACGCACTGTTGTACTCTCCCATACTGTTGTAAGGGTATATAAGTATAATCTTACCCCCCATGAGGGGACATAGTGAATAGAGAAGGATACTATCTTAGACTGGTGGTCGACCTTAATTTGATGAACTTGGTTCCAACACATACTTAAAATTAAATTAGAGTATATAAGTGCCAGATGGACTCAAAACACTTAAACCAAAGGTCAAAACCAATAGCTCCAATGACATGTCTCTAAACAACAAGCAAAAGCAACAAGTAGAATATGGCAACAAAAGTGGTAGGTGAAGATGACCTTGCACATATATAGATGCCCTAGGGACCAATATAGTGATGGCCACGACATGTGGTAAGACGGTCTTGCCACCAAAGACTAAGGAACACCTGAGATAGAGCTAGACCCAGTGTTGGTGGCACTTGTACTAGAAAGACCAGCGATTGTGATGTGCGAGAAAACACAGGAGCACTAGCTGCCACATTAGAATTGGAGATCACTTATGCCTAGCTGGATAATCAACCAACTTCTCCAGATAAAGATAGAAGCAATCATAGGAAGTACTCCCTCCGTCCATAAAAAAGGCAACCTACTAGGAGGGGATGACCCCTCCTAGGTTGCTTTTTTTGGGACGGAGGGAGTATGTCCAATAACTTTTGGTACTGCCCTGACATTGTGAGTAATCAATAGGAGTAAATGTAGTGTCTAGGGAGCTAAGACGTGTATCCTCAGCGATTATATCTGCAAGAACCTCTGGCCATGGTAGGATGTGTACGTCATCCAATCAACTGGACTTGAATGGACTCAAATTGGGAGGGAAATTGCATGACAAATTGGTACAGTAGATTTTCCTGGTCGTTCTTCTCTCTCGCCTTGCATTGTGCACAACCTGAACTTGGCCAGACAACTGAATAAAACCATCATAAAATTCTTCAATGGACTATTCTTGTTGTTCAATTAATAGCCACCTATAACACTCATGAATATTTACTCCATAACAGGATCAACTGCATTTTCTCCATGCCTTAACCTTAGTTGCATCTGTTCGATCATCAGGAGGATCATCTGCGAGGTGACATGCTTGACCAATTAACATTCGAAGCATACGAACCAAAAGTTCCCATTCTTGAAAATTTTTACCATTTAGCTTAATGTCCATGGAGAGCTAGCAGAGCTCAACCTCCAAGAAAAGGTTCGAATGTTTCCATCAAGAAATGCAGAGGAAAAATTGATAAGTTGAGTGGAGTGAAGCTTGGTTATTGAACTTGATGTAGTGTCTCTTGGATGAAGATGACTTTGTATTGAAAATTTTGTGGAGCCTCTGATTAATATATAGTATACTAGTATCATTGCCGGCTTAAATCCTATCTTACTATAAAGTTCATGCCCACTAACATATAAAGCTTAACACGCAAATCTGCCACATCACCCCCATTAGCAATTATTATATAGATTATTTTAAATCACATGCAAGTGTGCCACATCATCACCCACTAACAATTATTATCTATATTATTTTAAATATCAAGCAAACATGATATATCATTTACAATTTTGTTATATTTTAATACTTAATATGAAAGCAATGTCAAATCATTATTTCCACATCATTTTCATATTATTTAAACATATACATTCACCATTTCTAGAATGTACGACATGCATTCATCCACACATCTCGTAGCAAAGCGTGGGGTATCAACTAGTTGATTCAAGGTGGGAATACGAACTGAAACGTCACTGATAGACTAACAACGTCGGTTCACAGCGAACCGGCAGTGGTGACCCTTTTGGGGTAGTGATATGTTTCTTAGGAGATATTTAACTATTTGCCACTCTTACAAGTGGCAATTAAGGATTTAACACTGACATGTTATACACACATGAGGATCCAAATGTCGAGTGGCAAATCCTTAATTGCCACATCTTAAAAGTGGCGAAAAGTTAAATGCCCCATTTTTTAAACCCTAGTATTAACGCGCAAACTTAATTTGGTGGAACCTCTAATTAGTTAAGATAACGAAAAATTAGGAAATGCTCCTGAACTAAACATGCTGCATCATGTTAGAATAAGCGTTCACTACTTAAAAAAACACACATAGAGGTCAGCACTATAGATGCCGGAAGTCTATAGTTGCCGGAAGTGTTAAAACTGGCACCTATAAATCTTTTCCTACCTCAGCGGGACACCTTTAAGCAACTATAAATGCTGGTTCAAAAGAAAAAACGGCCTCTATACTATAGATGTTGTTTTTTTTAAAAAAATAGAACCTTCAATATATTATAGATGTCAGTTAATTAAAAAACGAAAAAAACGACATCTAAAATCGAGCCGAACCAAACGGTGACCTCCCGTCCTTATCATCTCCTCATCCTCCTCATCTATCACGTCATTATCCTCTCATTTCTCCTCCACCACACTCTCCTCTCTCTCTCTCGACTCTCTACCCGGTGTCGGCGCGAGGAGGCAATGGCTTGTGGTGGCTGCAGGGAAGGCGGCAACCTCCCCTCCGCCAAGTCAGGCTGGAAGGGAGGCGGCATGCGGCGGTGGGAGGGAGGCGGAGGCATCGACTGGTGGCGCTTCGCCAGATCCGGCGGGAGGAGAGGTTGCGACAGCGGAGTGCTGCCGCGGGTGGGAGGCAGAGGCAGCGACGGGCGGTGGCCTCCCCTTCGCTAGATCTTTTTTTAGTGATTTTAGTGCTCTTAGTATTCTAGTGTTCCCGTGTTCTTGGATGTTCTTGATTGGTTTGGGTGAAGGGGAGTTGCTCGATGCTTGATTTGAATCGAGCCCATGCATCGAGCTGGCTTTTTTTTTATTCGTGGACCCTCAAAGTACCGGTTCTCAAGCACCTATTTTCTCTTCATATCAGTGCCGACTTCAAGGTGCTGGCTGGAAAATACTGCGCCTTTGTGGGGTTCACAACAATGTCACTTTCTGTAGCAGTGGTTGAATATAGTAGCCCTATTTTAGTCCTTTACGGTTACAGTTGGACTTGTAATTGTAATAGGTCGTATGAGGTAGAGTTTGAGTCGGACTCTATAACACAACAACCCTTTAAATAAAGAGCAAACATCACAATGCAGCCATGACAACTATAATGTAGCGTAGACACGTATGGAGAGGATGACGGCAACACCATGGACCTATAGTGTCTAGGTGCTATATTGATTGGGATGAGCGCCCATAATCAAAGCCCCGGAGAATATATTTCAGTAGAACCTCTTGTTAACAAATATTGTTTGTTCAGGTGTCTTCATCTGTCGTATCTTGGGTGATCGACGACTGAAGTGATCAGGAATGTTAGTCGTTGTTCCGCTTTATCGGCTAAATTTTATAACACATCATTCCATCTAGAGCAAACTAAATCCAAAACGAATGCACATCATATGATTCAATTGCCAAGGCAATTAGCAAAGCTTGGTGCAGTGTATGCCGAGTGAGGACAGAATGGTTGGAACACGTCACAGGAAACAACCATCCTACTGTACTCCTCTGATTCTGACTGTTCTATTCTTCCTCCAAGGCTCCACCATGACATTATTACAGCTTGTCTACCTTCCCTGAATAACCACTGTCGGAATTTCTATCTACCCGAAACCAAATACATAGTAGGCTGCGTCATCAGTCAGTGGCTTGGAGCAATGAAGATCATATCATTGTACCAAAATAAAAGTTATAAATCTTGGTGAGTTCTACAACTTCGTTGTTGATGACTTTCCATTGAAATCATTTAGTATTTGAAAATGTTGTTTGAAGTTGTCATATTTTTAAATTCAAATTCAAATTGTTCAAAAAAATGTTATATAGAAAAATGACAAAAATAAAAGTTAAATATCTTGATGAGTTATACAACTTTGTTGTTGAAAATTTTTCATTTGAAATCATTTACTACACGAAAAATTATTTGAATTTCTTATGTTTTAAAATTTAAATTTTATATAGTTCAATCTAACTCGGATGGAGAAATGACCAAAATAAAATTGGTAGATCTCCATGAGAATCATCCGTGACGGGCTATAGTTTAGGCCCGTTTGAGATGAGAGTCATCTGTGACGGGCTTTTGTGTTGGCCCGATTGAGATGTGTGTCATCTGTGATGGCCAGATGCCCAATTGAGATATTTTACCACATCAATGACGTTTGCTCTGTGACGGGGGCCCTACCCGATAGAGATGAGGCTTGCCGCCCGTTACAGATGACCGAACCCGTGCTAGTGTGGGGTTTTGAATTTTCTTTCACCTAAGTTTCATTTAACCCAAGTCATTGCAGAGCATGTTATAGTCTCATGGTAACCATCCTATGAGGTGACAGTTCAAATTTTGAACCAAGACTTAATTTTCACTATTTGAAAACGACATACCACAAGTAGTAATTCTGTCACAACACACACTGACTTAATTTTCTGGATTTGCAATGTACTGCATGCAAATGTATGGAGCAATGATAAATCATAATTCCCACCATATATTTGCATGTTCCACATTTGCAGTTTTGCAATACCTCGCGCAAATGTGAGTTCTTCAGATTTTTGTAATAGAGAACTCTTGTGAATACACTCCCTATATACATTATTTTTTAACATCGGTGTCGAAACAAGAATTTGGCAATAATAAAAAGGGTAGCGCACGAGACCTAAAAGTGGATAGATGCGGAGACAAGGATTTAGACAGGTTCAGGCCCTCTCGATGAGAGGTAATACCCTACTCCTGTTTGGTTATTTGAATCCGCCGGGTAAATTATAGATCTGACAATCTAGTTATATGTCATACCCCTTAGAGGGTCTCCTGCCCACCTTATATAAGATGGGGGGCAGGATTACAAGATAGAAACCTCAGCCAATACGGTATCGGTTTCCTAAATCTACTTTACAATATTATCAAACCAGGACTTTAGACCGTTCTAATGTGTCACCGTCATTGGTATGTTCACTGCAACCATTGGTGTATTTAGTTCCCATAAGCCTAGTATGATCTTTGCTTTGAGTTCTCAATCACTTCACTATCCTTCGTCACCTGTGTGTCCCGTTGCATCACCTGTGTGTCAATTTTGCGTTTGGATGAATATTTTACAGTAGATATACATGATTGGTTTTAATGTGTCGATTTTGTGCAACATTTACATCCATCCAATGCAACCAACAGCATCCACGCTAGTTTGAACTGAAAAGCGTCGAATTATCCCGTTTGAATAAAGGGACAATTTCCTATTTGACCCTGTTTAAAAGCCTAACTACTAAACTGATCCTACTTTTTGTAGTTTGCTTATATGACCACGTTTTTCAAAAATGAACCCTCCGTCTGACCCTGTTTCCACTGCACAGTTAAGGTTTCATTTTTTTTCAAAAAAAGAAATATTGTAATGACCAAACAGTCCAAACTACCCTCAAGGAATCCTATCCACATCTAACCCTACCATCCACTCCTGTTTCTCTCTCTCATGTATCTTGTGTTGTGGCGGCGGTGGACGAGCATCCGCGCTAGCTCGTGGAGGAAGAAAGCAGCGGCGGCGGCGGCGGCGCCACACGGAGGGGACGAGCGGCGGCAACGG
>CM020188.1:14418379-14465285 GCA_009805545.1 Oryza longistaminata | reverse complement strand
GGAGAAGGAGAAGGAGAAGAGGAGTGCTTGATGAGGAGGACGCTGGTGGCGCACACAGACTACATCTACACCCAGGGAAATCACAACTAGATTGTTAGTATAATCTACTATAGTAGCCTAGCTCAGGCAGCAGCAAAACTGGATCAAATTCGATCGGATGAATTTATAATTCGCTTTGATTTCTGTTTGCTCCAATCAGTTCACTGTGATCGATTGATGTCATCTTATCTTATCGACTTATCCAATCATTAATTGCTGCTGCTGACTTCTCTCTGCATGATCAATGGATCAAAATGCGTGTCAACTTCAGGGGTTTTTTTTCCAGATAATGTCTCCTCAGTTATAGTATACCATATCACAGGTGTTCTTTCAATACTTCTTTTTTTCGGAATTGCTACAATCTTTCGATTTCTTGGCCCTTAGATGATGCTTTGAGATTCATAATAGGCATGATCTGAAATAAAAATCGCGTGGACGTGGGTGTGGGGATTAATTCAAACTGACAACCTGCTGGTTATGAAAGTGTGCCACTGCCGAGTGAACTAGCTCCTCTCTGTGTTCTTACAAGTTACAAACAACTTACATACTAGTTACATAGTACCAATTACAGTCTAATTATACTATAGTTATATAATTGTTACATTTGATAGAGTTTTACATAAAAATCAGTCGAATGTTATATAGCTAGTCCTTTCTTCTTCTTTTTTGAGTTGGGTGTTCAATTATGTAAAAGTTGGTGATCGATCTAGCAAACTTAGTTGTTGTTTGTCTGGTCCAGAGTCACTGTGTTTGGATTGAGTAGGAACACGGGGAAGGGGAAGGATCTGCTGCTTGTAGGTCATCTAGGACACATGGGATGTTGGTCTTTATAGCCATGATTGCTCAGCTTTCGAGGAGGGACACGTGTACGCGACTCACTTGCTCGCACGAGTGATCTCTCTTCAACCAATATAGATGTTGTCGATAGCCACTTTAACCTAAAAGCTTATGCAGTTAAACATAAGGACAAGTACAACCGTGTAGACAGCTTTGCTGTCTTTTTACACAAATATACAGCTTAAACAGACGGTTTATACAATGGGTTGTTGGTTTGGCTGTCTGTAGAGTGTTTAATTCATCCTTTGACACATAAATCATGATGATCTAGTGTATAATTGATCTTTGTAGTCATTTTGTTGCATACATAAGACAATGCACAGTACATTTAAATATTCCGCATGACTTGTAAAATAAACATGTATATAATAATTATATATATTTATATATGAAATGATCTTAGAAATACATGATGTGATATAACAATAAAGTCACCATTTTATTGGACACATGGCTCTAACCTCCTCTTGGCCCATATCGCTGCCATATATGCTCAACTAAATCATTCTTGAGCTGTCAATGTGTAGAGGCAGCCCGGATAGCCGAGTTTCTGTTAAGCACGTCGACAAAGCATGGATTAGGATTGTCATTTGTTTGCACTTCCGGTGGTAGGACAATGGTTGCACCTGGATTTTCATTCAAATCCAATGGGATTTTAACCAAATCCAATGGGATTTTAACCAAATCCTTTTCATCTTCCACTATCATATTATGGAGGATAACGCAAGCTTGCATTATATTAACAACATCATTCCTTTTCCACAACCGTGCTGGACGGTTGACAATATCAAAACGGGATTGCAACACGCCAAATGCACACTCGACATCCTTCCTTGCCCCTTCTTGTCGTTGTGCATATAATTTATGTTTCTCCGTTTGAGGTTTTCTTATTGTCTTCACGAAGGCAGCCCACTCGGGATATATTCCATCGGCAAGATAATACCCCGTGTCATACTGCGTTCCATTTACAGTATAACTCACTCGGGGGGCTTCTCCTTTTATCGCATGAATGAACAATGGTGACTTGTTTAACACTTGGATATCATTTTGAGACCCGGCGTTGCCAAAAAAAGCATGCCATATACGAAGGTCCCGAGATGCTACCGCTTCAAGGATCATTATAGGTTTACCTTTGAAACCATTGGTAAACATGCCTGCCCAACCTTTTGGACAATTCTTCCATTGCCAATGCATACAATCAATACTTCCTATCATGCCTGGAAAGCCACGAGCTTCATTCTCTTGTAAAATTTTTTCTAGTTCATCACTTGTCGGAGGACGCAAGTACTCGCTACCAAAACATTCAATTATTCCTTCGGCAATTTTTTCCAAACATTCCAAAGAAGTGCTCGCTGCAATCTTGAGCACCTCATCTAGTGCGTCCGCTGGTGTGCCATATCCTAGCATTCGAATAGCAGCAGTGCACTTTTGGAGAGGTGAGTGGCTATCTCGACCCGTTGCATCAACTCTTTGGGTAAAAAATTGATCCCAGTTAGACAGGGCATTGACAATTCGAAGAAACAAAGGCTTATTCATCCGAAACCTCCTCCGAAACTGCTCATCAGTATAGATAGGATTTGCTGAAAAATAATTAGCAACTAAATCTTCATGTCCCTTTTCTCTTGGCCTAGGTATGTACCTTCGAGGTCCACTTTGACGCTGGCGACGGCGAGGTGGACCAGAAGAAGATCCTTCGATTTTGGCCTTCAATTTATCGCCAATCTTCCTTCGAAATGATTCCATTATTTCATCTTTGGCGAGAAAATCTTCAAGTGTATAACATGCAGGAAAATTGATAGAACATAGCAAAATTCAGACAAGTTAGGCTAGACAGAGAAGTAAACATGAAACTCACCTCAATTATCAGTAAATAATTTCTTCTTCAAAAACTTCAATGTATTTCCATGGTCAACCTTCTCTTCATCGGACATCAGACTTGTGTCAACTACAAGAAGGCGGTTATATGTCTCATACATCCTAGCTTCAACTTCTAATTTTCTTGCCTCTCTTTGCACCTTTGCTGCCTCCATTTGCTCCTTTGCTGCAAGATGGGAAATCTTTGTTTGTTCGATCTTCTCAGATGATAGCTTCTGCTGTATTTCCAATACTTTCAGCCTATTTGCACTCTGTTCATTCTGGAGTTTACTAAATTTGTCTAGCTCCTCAAGATCAATATGGTCCACCTCCTTACTTTGGTCATATTGTAGTTTTTTAGCTCTTTTTTGCCCCATTGGTCTTGGCTGTTCATCAAGTTCATCTACATATAAAGGGCTACTATCCTCTCCTTCCTTCTCCTTGCCTAACCCCTTTGTTGCTGTTCTTTTTCTTGCTGCTTTCAGGCCATTGTTGTATGTGATCCACTTTGCTTCAGTTTTAACTGTGTTCCATACTTCCATCAACACAAAAGGGCCTAGATTGAGTTTCTCATTGTCTTTTATATAGAATACATGGGCCTTCTCAATCCACATTTGATCATTATAGCCACTTGTATAAATCATTCTAGCCTTCAACCAAGCACTATGGAAAAGGTCAGTCCACTTATTTACCTTATGAAAGCGGTCCTTGATTTGCTTGGCATTTCTTCTCCTATGACTTGGTGTAGTCTCATTGTAAGTAGCCTCAGCATCAGTCCAATATTGTTCATTCTTCCTATCAGCACCAACGGTTGAGTCCGTTGAATTGAGCAGCCAAGAGCTCATCTGTAAATGTTAATTAGCATATATTATCACTTGGACTGTTATGGTAAGTAAAAAAACTACAAACACAATGAATTTACAGTGAGACTCACCATCCTAACATCTTCTTCTTGAGTCCAAAAGATTCTTTTCTCAGTCCTAGGTGTCTCATCACCACTGTCAACATTAACATATGTATTGTCCCTAGCTGAATTAGGAGTCGAGTAATCATCTTCTGACTGATTTTGGTCTCCAACAAAATTTAATTGTTGAGACAAGTTAGGCTGGATCAAGTTTACGAAGCCTCCAAGAGGTGTTGCATTGTTTCCCCTGCCATATTTTACACATATGTATGAGCAATGAAAGCAACTAGGGACTAATGTTATGTGTAAAAGTAGGAACTAATGTTTGTTTCAGTGCTGCATCCTGGTTGATGTTATACAGTGGATAAAAACTAGTTACATAGCTTTATTAAACTATCAAAGAAATCTGCACCAGTGCAATCAATCTTTGCATCAACCACAATACTGAAACTCATGACAGTGTATCCCAAATCTTGTATAAGCGAGGGAAGTGCAAATAACATCTAAAATTAATTCCTAGCCATATGATTCCCATCATTGAGCTCATCACAGAAGCAAAGTTCAGAGATAGTACCATGTTGCAGGATCTAAAGATTGAGAACTCCATGGTTGACCACCAGGGCTTTGGCCGGCGTTGCCGAAGAAGCCGCCGACGCTGCCGTTGAAGAAGCAGCTGCCGTCGGTGAAGGAGCTTGGTGGTAGACTAGCCGCGCCATATCCCGAACTCCGGTGCTCTGCCACACACGCCGCCAACCCTGAACTGCTCTGCTCCGGCACCATCGACGCCGCCCGAGCTCCTCCCTGGGCCTTCCGCATCGGCGCCGCCGCCGCCTCCTTCCGTGCCTGCCGCGACATGGTGGCCAGATCGAAGTAGGATTGGATAGGGAACGCAGGGGGGGCTATTTCAACGCGCGCAAGAGAGATTTTGGCGGGCGAGGAAGGCGCGAACCTGTTCCGCGCGCGAGAGAGCTGATCCCGCGCCTCCGTCGCCTCCCCGCATCGCGTCGTACAACGGGCTTCATCGCCGTCGCGTCGCCTGGGAGCACGCGCTGGCCTCGTCGACGAACGAGACAACGGATGGGCCGAAGCGAGCGCCGTGGGGGGGTTTTTCGCAAAAAAACAGTGCATGTCGACGGGTCTCGCCGAACCGTTGTACTTGCCCTTATGCCATTGGCTTCCAGATATTGTATGCCAACTAACATGAGGTTGCAACTCTATGGAACTTATATTTATGTTCGAAGCTAACTTGAAAAGACCGAGCCTATTTGTTGACTTTGCTTTTCCTTCTGCACCGAAATTAAGCAGCAGCAGGGTGAATGAAAGGGCTACTCATGTTGGAGATTGGGTATATGTAGATGAGAATGAGAAAATGGAATAAAAGGGGTCAAGGGGAGCAACTGGGGTCTTAAGTGTTGTACTACTTAGGCCTTGTTTAGTTACCAAAACAAAAACTTTTCACCCATAACATCAAATGTTTGGATATATGCATTAAGTATTAAATGTGGACAAAATAAAAAAAACCAATTACACAGTTTGCGTGTAAATTGCGAGACAAATCTTTTAAGCCTAATTGCGCTATGATTTGACAATGTGGTGCTACAGTAAACATTTGCTAATAACGGATTAATTAGGCTTAATAAATCATCTCGCAGTTTTCTGACGGAATCTGTAATTTGTTTTATTATTAGACTACGCTTAATACTTCAAATGTGTATCCGTATATCCGATGTGATAACCAAATCCAAATTTTTTTCCCCAACTAAACAAGGCCTTAGGATTTTGTGAGAAATTAATGAGTGCACTGTTGATATACGAAACAGCACAAGGGAAAGTTGGGACCTATATTGAATCAAATAGTTAAAGCCATAGCAATTTAATCTTGAATCCACTTAACAAACACTTATCTAGAAAACGGGGATATTATTTAACTATTTGCTAATATTAGCTTCGACAATTATCCAAATGCTCCTCTTAAGTTTGCTCTTATTTTTTTTTAACGGTTAAGAGGCAGTTTCTTAATTATTTATCACTTTTGTCTACGTGGCATGCCAGAATGGCAACGGAGGGTAAAAAATGGTTTGAGACCTACTAGTCATTCTCACAACTCTCCCCTTCCTCTCTCTCCCTCCGATCAAGTGTGCATAGCCACTGCTAGTACTGCTTCGGCCAGCCCCACCATCCTTCCCTTCATCGATCGGTGCTACCGACTGCTGCTCCGGCACACCGTCCTTGGATCTAGCTCACTGTCACCTCGTCATCTCCAGCATCAGGCCACTCGAGAGGCCTCCCGAGCCAGGGATAGGGGTCGTGGCTACCGAGGCCGACGTGGAGCAACAACATAGGAGGAAGCGGCAGTCAGGGGCAGATTAGACGGGGAGAAGGAGGAGGAGAGGCATCATCATCAGTCACCGGAGCATCATCATCTGGCGGTCAGCGGTAGGACCACTAGGCGTTGGCATAGGTGCCGAGCGACAGTGGATTGGCTCCTCACGATGGAGCGGGTGACGGGAGACGACGGGACCACGGGGAGTTAACAGACAGGCTCCTCGTGATGGGGGGATGAGGCAAGGTGGCGACAGGTACAATAGCAGGCTATAAGCCAGCTGCAAACATATTTTAAGGAGATAAATCAGGAGAGAGAAGAGCAGCGGGCTACAGATTTGTAGCCAGCTGTAGCACGGACTCCAAGACGCAGTGTGTCTATGACAGGTGGGACTAGGTATTAATAGTGTAATATGTAACTATTGTATGAATGAGCTATTAAATTGGCTATAGATGAATTGGAGCTAGCAGTTGGCTATACTATTGAACTTGCTCTAATGTAGCTCACCGTGTAGGAGGGGATCGTCGCCTTGTCCATCTGATTGTTCGCAAAACCAATCGATCGAATCATTTCATGATGAAAATGATCGTTGCCTTGTCCATCTTCTCCCATCGCTTCCGGCGCCGAGCTCACAGTGCTCTTCCCGGCGTATCCTCCAGTCGATGGTGACCCATACAACGTCGCCGGCTTGCTGCCACTCGACATGCCACGACCACCATTCAACTCCACTTGCACAACTCAACATTGACTAGCCCCTGTGCTCAATGAGGCCAAATTCGCCACAACCATCGGCGACATCTTCCTCGGTGCTCCTACCGCAGATTGTTCCAGACCAGGACAACCGCCTTCGCCTCGCCACCTTGCCGTGGCACTCATAGTCATCAACGATGACGACAATTGCTGGCTAACACTGCTGCGTGCTGTACACCAGACCGAAGGGAGAGAGGACAGAGAGAGTCGTGAGACTGACTAGTAGGCCCCACACCAAATTTTACCATGAGTTACCAAGTTAGTATGTCACGTTAGTAAAAGTGATAAATAGTTAACAAATCGCATAAGAGTGGAAATAAAAAATAAGAGCAAACGAGGTACTCCCTCCGTCTAAAAAACCAATCTAGACAAAGATGAAACATTATATAGTTTCTAGATTCGTTGTACTATGCAATATCTCAGTGTTGTCGAGTAGGTTGTTTGTTTGTTTTTTTTTAAACTGAGGGAGTTTGTTTGTATAATAGCCAAACCTAACCGTGGAGAATAGTTAAATTTGGCCCTTTTGACTTTTGAGTGGCACATTCCGCCTGAACCCCACACCCGCAATCCGCCGTCATCCAAAACCCTCGCCGCCGGTCGCCGCCGGCGGCGGCTGCATGCGTGGTACCTCGGCACCGGAGAACTCCCCTGGCTTCCTGGCCGCCCCGCGCGTAGCCTCCCGCTCTCCGACGCAGCGCCGCGGCCCTTCGTTTCTCCGGCACCTCCGCCGCCGCGCCGCGCGACTTCGGTTGGTATTCCGGAAACGGCATCTTTACTTCCCGATCTTAATTTTTATCTCAAAGAGATTGGGGAGGGGGGAACAAAATTAGTTTCTCTCCTCGTTTTGCCGTGTAAATCCCTTGCTTGCAGTGTTGCGATCTTATTGAGGTTTTTTTTTTTTCTTTTCTTTAGGAGGGATCGCAACAGGAGGCCAGAACACAGGAATTCTGCTGGATTAGGTATTTGTTTTTTTCCCCCAAATCGGATTGCACGCTTTTGCAGATTATGCATGTTGATTTTTGTTATTATGATAATGTAGGTGTTTTTTTCTTGCTGCTGTTTGATACATATTTGTCCCAGTAGGCAAAATAATGTGGTTAAATTCTGCAATTAACCAATCTATATGTCCATTCATCTTCCCAACTTGGCAGATAACATGCATGTATTTTTTCCCCTAATCTTCAGGCTATTCACATTGTGGTCTATGTAGATTCCAGGTTTTGTTTGGGAGAATATTAATTTGTAAGACCGTCACAGAGTGAATAATGGACCTTTGATTCCTCTGTTTTTTTTGGGTGACTGAACCATCCATGTCATGTTTTTATGGTAACTGTTTTCTTTTATACGACATTTGTTTATATGACATTGAGGCATGTAGGACAGTCTATTAGGAAGCTCCTTCAAACAGGTCACACTAAAGTTTTGGATGTTGTGTGGCTAATTAATTGTTATGTTTGGCGTAAAACCGATAAATAGTCAATATTGAGTTGAGTGATAGCATCATGCACCTCCTCCTTTGTTGAACAGGCAGTGCTTTTTCTTCTTCTATCACATCTTATTAGTTTTCATGTTTAGTTAATGGAGTTGTGGAGATGGATTGCTACTTTCTAAAATAACTTGACCTTCCTCTTCTCCCTTGATTTGTCTTGTTTTTAGAACTGATGTATCTATCCAGTCTCTTACTCTGGTCCTACCACAATATATGTCACACTTGAACTGGGAAAAATAATTTAGGAGGTGATTATTTCTAGTTCATGTTCTGTTTAGCATGTCCTTTATGAAAGATGAGGTAATTAGTTTTCCTTAATATTTTGACATTCAATTTGCACAAGTGAGCTAGATCTTATCATTGTAAAGAACAGGTTTATGTTCTTCTATGATTAACGAGAATGTCATGTAGAAATTGTGCAAGAACTTCTTGTTACAAATGGCATAGCCTTTTTTTTCCAGAAGCCTTACTGTGAAAAGAACTGAAAACCAGTATCAAGACTCCAACAGCGTCTACTTTGGTTTGAGAGTGACGTTTCCGGTGTAATTGATCTTGCATCAAGTTCTATATTTATATTTACCGCTGATTCCTTTCAATAAAATGTCACAGTTAGCTTTTGAAAAGAAGAAATAGCAGATTCTGTTCCATATAAGTGTACCTTTTGGTCTACTTTTTATCTGACTAATCTTTTCCCTGAATCTGTTGTCTGGAGTTACTTAAGACCCATATGCATTTGTTCCAAGTGCATCACATTTGTTTTCCACCACTGGAATCAGACTAAATTCATTTTGTCCTTACTGTTCAAGTTTGCATGTTTTGCTAGTGTAACAAAAAAAAATTGCTGAGATCATTCTTTTTTCCAAAAAAAACGGGGTGTGAGTTGGCAGAGGGGAGGGGTGCATCACAGGTTTTGATCAACAGTAGGCAGATAGTTTTTTGCCAACTCAGTGGGCAGTTTTATGCTTGCCTCGACTGATTCTTGACTTCTCGATGGGAGCAGCATTTTGGTCACTCTCCATGGCCCTTGTGGAAATGGGAAATGATTCTTTAGTTTGCCCTTTCAGCTCTAGAAAATAGATCCTAACTCAATACAATTCAACGCCAAAGGAATTAATAAGTTATTTGAACTATTTCATTAGTACTGTATTACAATTTCTTATCATTTGTAGTACTACCTCCGTTTCAGGTTATAAGACTTTCTAGCATTGTCCACATTCATATAAATGTTAATGAATCTAGTACACATATATGTCTAGATTCATTAACGTATATATGAATGTGGGCATTGCTAGAAAGTCTTATAATATGAAACGGACAAAGTAAATCTGATTGTTTACATGATTTGAAATCTTATTTTTACAACATATGTTTCTGCAGGGTTGTTGCTCTCCTCCAAGTGGCATCCAATGGAACAGTAAATGAAATTAGAGCTGAACAAGATATCTCTTGGGTGTATTCTTATTTATCTGTTGGGAACTTCAACCAATAAGGTTCTTCAGAATTGGCTTCAAAGTTCAAACCCATGTGCTTTCTGCTCGTTTGACATACCCACTATATACATTTCACACCATTCCACTCATTTGCAATGGGGCCTCGCCCACCTAGTAGTTCTTCAGATAAAAAGAGTTGCCAAAATGTCCCACCAGAAAAACCCAGCTCCACGAGTTTCTGCCATCCACAATTTCCGCAGCACTTACTTTCACATCCAGCATATGCAATGAATTTCCCTTTCCCGCCGTTTCCTCACTATCCTCCATACTCACAAAATTTCCAATATGCTGTTCCACCACAATATGCTCCATACTCACTACCGCCACCTGATGGAGTTATGCCATCACCATATGTACCAGCTACAGTTATGCCATCCAAGGCACCCTCTGATCAAGGCACCCCACATTCAGTAACTGGTCCAGGACAACAAGATGATGACGATGCTGAACCTGAGAGGACTGCTAGGCGACTAGCATGGACAGAAGAGGAAGACATTAGATTGGTAAGCATTCCTCTTCCTTTTTCTATTTCTAATTGTTGGACATTGCAAATGGTATCCTAACATCTCCGTGCTGGAACTACAGATAAGCACTTGGTTGATTAACTACAAGACTGACAAGTACTGGGATAAGGTTGCAGCAGAATACAACAGTGCAACCCCCGGATCTCGGAGAAGAGAAGTGAAGCATTTGAAGAACCGCTGGCAGAGGATGATCAATAAGGTGGCACATTTCAATGATTGTTGGTGCCGGGTCATGGCAAAATATCCTAGCGGCCAGTCAGAGGGCATGCAACAGATGGACAAAACTTGGCTGATATATAATAAGGAAGCACATGTGATGTATCTCGAAGAAGCGAAGCATAAGTTCACCTTCGGCCATTGCTGGAACGCTGTTTGGGACCAACCCAAGTGGAAAGAATACATCTCTTCTTTCTCCACAAAAAGAACGATGCAATCTGAGTCTGGTGGTTACATGTCATCTTCGGAAGACTCTGAAGATATGCAAGAAGGAAAATGCTTAGTGGATCCTCTGGACATGCTTACCAAGAACCGTGAAGATATGACAGAAGTCCAGCCGTCTGTCTCAAATCAAAAGAAGCAATTAGAACTATTGACAGCTGATGCGTCGTGGCCTATTGAATTTCAGCTTGGGAGGCACCAATTGATGACTGGAACATCAAAATTGAACGAACATCAGCAGGGGATGGCAATGAGGGATGAAATGCTTGAAAAAGGATCGGGCCCACAAGATTTCGAGGTGCTAGACAATGAGAGAGTGGCAAGGGAAGATGAACCTAAAAAAGAAACACAGCCTCATCAAGGTCTCAAGGCGCGAAAGGTCAGTCGGAAACGTAAAGGCAAGGCATCGTCTTCTTCATGTGAGGTGCAGGAAGACATCAAACATGCATTATATCTTCAGACCATGCTTAACAACGATCGTGAGAAGATGTCAGAGGTACAGCTCCGCCTCTCGAAAGAGCAGCTTGAATTGGCCAGAATAAAGCAGGATGAAGCGAATGTAAAGAAAGAAATAACACTTTACATGAAATACACAGAGCTGTTGCTGGCAGACACTTCAAGGTTTGATGAGTTTCAGAAGGCAGAGTATGAGAAAGCAGTGAAGCATATAGGAGGGATGCTATTTAGCAAGGATGTCAATTAGTGTCCTCCGCAACAATTTATCTTAAGCATGCATTTCTGTGCAAATATCATCCCAACAACTAGTAATAGATCGTTTTGTTCTACTTAACTGAAGGATTGCCTCCACTAACACCTGTGTCTGTGTTAGGTTTAATCATCTCTAGCAAGATTTAACAGAGATTAGGACTGATTGAATCGTGGAAGTGATGGATCAATATGTGGCTTGTCTAATTAGCAACTGTACTGTGCAAAGAATGAATTAGTGGCTTGTCTTGGAGTGATGGTTGAAGGCAAATTGCAAATACTTGAAAGTTAACCCAAGCAGGTCTCACATTGTTCTCTGCCACAGAAAACTCGCACGCCCTACATTGCTGTGTTGGAGTTATCACTTGCTAGAACATATTGGGATGTAATCACCCGTCAATTGTTCAGTCATCGCCTCAAATGGATGCTTCTCTACACTCCATCACACAGTTTTTCCCGTTGCATCTCATGCCAGCAACAAAAAAAAAAAATGCCTCTCGACTGCACAAAAGCAATAGGTCTGACAGCTTTTATCTTATTTCAGATAATATTGTTTTATGGTGGCTTGATCAATTCTGTGGTTCTACACCTATGTTACTATTGTGCTATTTATTTTAGGGTATGTATATGAAATATATGTAAGGTATCACTTCATTAGAAGGATTGGTTTGAATGAATATAATAAAGCAGGTAACACAAAGTAGCTAGGTGGTTTAATGTGTTAATTTTGACGAGCATTTACACCCATCCAGTGCCATCAGTAGCATCTGAAGTCCAGTGGATGAGCTCTGCCTGAAGCCCCTAAAAAGAGTTATTTTGAAGTTTTGAAGGGAGGTTTTTCCAACACACTATACATCCTACAAAGAGCAAAACACATTTTCCTTCGAGTACATAATGAATTAAGCGAACCAAATTTCCTACAATAATACCACTTTACAACTTATTCAAGCAGATAAATCTCTGAATGCTGAAATCCATTATGCATTGTTCAGCCGGAAAAAGAACAATAATGAGATTACTCCTGTACAGTCTCTTGCATATAAACCTCTATTATTTTAATACACTGTAGTAGGAGCCTCTTCTGCTGTTTCTCGTAAAAAAAATAATCAGATGTGCTGCTCAATAACAAGAGAAATTGCCTTCTTACAGTTTTTTGGCCCTAATGATGGAGTCATGAAGTCGTCTACTTCTGGTGCATAGAGGACCATTCATACATAGCCTCATTTGATTGTCTAGCATCCTTTGGAACACAGGATTATTTTTTTAATTTTCAAACAAGGAATAGAAAAATGCAGGATTGAGGTGCCATGACTTGTTGAATGCCATACGAATTGTACAGAATGCTGTTTGTATGCCTCACGGAAAAAAATACAGGAAATTTAATAAGATTTATATGTTGATTTATTAGAGAGAGAAGGGAGTAAGATAGAGAGGAATAGCATTGGAGTTCTCGAGGGGATTTGTAAGGTAAGACCATATGTTAGAATTCCTCCAAACAGTGGAGGAATTTTTACTATCCTTTAAAAATTATTTTGAAACAATTTCACAATATTTATTGATCTCTCCTAGGAATTTCTCGTTTGGATCGAATTCCTCTAGTTTTCCAATGGAGTCCCTTCAATCCAAAGTAGCCCTTAGCCATTCTTGTATAAACTGTGATCTCCTGATGTCTCCCAAGTCGAAAACAACAACTACATGTATATAAGTATTGCAGAGCTGTAATTCTTGAGATAAATATTTTGGATTCACATCGTTGTAAGCTGAAAGAGTGGGAAAATAACACTCCAACTTGATTCTAGAGAGAGCACAAGATGCCAAAATGGCAGATTGGGGATGCAAATAGTGTAAATAATAGAGAATGATGGAATTCGTTGAACTGATATATTGAGTGTCTCAAGGTAGGTATACATAGAGGGTAATTTTACCATCCTTAAAAAGGTACCAGGAGGTACTATATTTTCTAGTGTAAAATTTGGTACCGCGAGATACAAAAATTTAGTGTAAAATTTAGCTGACTCCCGCCGGCCGCTCTCCTTTCCCCCGCCGGGATTCTCAATGAGTTCCCCACCGGCTACCTGTCCTTGTTGTGCGTGTTGTCACCGACCCATCTGATTTGGATTCGGAGTCATCACCAACTCTCCATTTGGTTAAGGTAATGTGGCAGATGGTTAGGGTAAACTTTAGGAAGGCTGGCAAGATTATTTATTTCCCTAATCGATTAATTACCGTCCTAGCTTAAGGTTTTAAGGATGTGCTATAGCTAGCTGCCATATAATAGAGAAAGACATGTCTGAAGTTTATGTTATTTGCTATCGATTAGAGAAACACATGATTATTTGAATGGTATTTGATCTTTGCTATCGACTACAACAATAATGTTTGCTGTCGAAGACATAAAAACAATAATCAGCTTTCTTGAGTATAACCTGGAGTTTTGGCAACTATTAATCAGCTACTAATGGCATGAGCACACTGTCTCCAAATTTAGTCTCTTTAGATTGTTCAGACTAACAAGTGAACATAATGACAATAAGTTCTGATTTTGATTTGTCGCTACCTTATGGTGTGAGCAGTTAGAAGCAAAATAATTGGTTTTGTCATATAGTTAAGCTTCAAATTGTGCATATAAGAATAATTAGATCTGATTACTCGTAGCAATATATGAAGCATGGCGTGATGGGCTGGATTGGTGTGCAAATGGAGATTCTGTAATTCAGGCTATTCATGAATTGAATAGGCAAAGGAAAAGAATATCAGTTCGAGTACTATAATGTATTCATATGTGGAGTGTCTAAATGCAATACTGTAACTGAAACCTGTTGTCATGTCAGTTTTGGGCTCTCCATCCTGATCCAATATGCACAACAGTGTCCAGATACTGTGTACCCATCTGTGCAAGGAAAACGTTAGGGAGTCTTCTTCTTTAGCTAGATTTTCTATTTTCCCTCTATATTATGTACCTAGTTTAAGGATTTGCTAATTTCTATCAATTAGAGAAAGAAAGGATGTCTCGTGGAGAGGATGCGTGCAGGTGATCTAACTCCTATATAATTGTTGTATTTAGCACCATTATATATCTTGAATGTATTATGAAGAGATGAGTTTGTCTACCTTAAGAAAGTTTTGTTTTTACCTTGTTCTTTCAAATATTCAGTTAGGAGTGCATCCTGATGTAATTCATTTTCAATCACATTTTCTCAACCTGCAGAATCTGAAGATTAGAAGCTCATCACCATTTGCCATAATCTATTCAAGCAGAGCAGTTGCTATGAAGTCGATAGTTGGACATGCTGTCCTGAATTTTGTTGTTCTATGATGGCTTCCAGAAATTGCAAGAGCACATTTATTGATTATTGGTGTTTTTTTAGATCTGTAAGCAAGTGGTACTGGGATATGGTGTTTTGTTTGGTATAATTGAGTTGGTACTTTCAAGTTCCTTATAGCTGCACTTTGAGCATGCCCTTAAACTGTCATTTACTGTATACTCTTGCCATCACCAATCTGAATTGGTCAGCAAGCTTGTGAGTGGGGCTGTGCAATCAGCATGCAAACAGATTAATTGATTAATTTTGAGCCCTTTGCTCCGACTGGCTGTCATTTTTTTATTTTTGTTCCATGATAGTGTTCAATGATTTTTTCTGAAATGTTATAATATTTTGAAATTTGTGGCATCAAGTGCTGATCTTAACATACTTTGCAGCTAGTTAAGATGGAGGACACAATCATTAGATGTGCTGCCAGATGATCTAGTTTAGTATTTTGTATGTTTGATCAGGAGTTGGAACAGAAACAAAGAACATATTTTTTATCCCAACTTCATAATGTACTAACTGATATAAATGACAGGTATATATACTTGATATAAATAGTAGGATTGTTGTGTGATTGAAATCATGCAATCTTTTAACAAGAACAAAGATGCAGAAATTGTTTATGATTAGAGTTGTTGACACTAAGGATCAGAAGTTGTATTACCACACATTTGAGATTCATAATCAGCAGATGTATCTAATGTCTAGCCATTACATATGGTGAATAATAAGATATGTCATTGAACTATATTGCAACAATGAACCAATGGGCATTACCATTCTTATGGTCAGGTTTAGCTGAACAGGACTCCTCAACACAAGAAATAATCTCTTCCTAACTTTTATTGCTATTCATTCCTCCTCACATTACTAGAGGTGCACCATTGGTGCACCTCATCTTCTAGTGGTATTTGATACATCATAAAACATATTGTTACTATAACAAAAACCTCATATAGAGGCACTTTCGTTGAGACGTTTTGCAAATTGCTTCTAAGATCATAAGTTTTATAGTGTAGAGACACTTTAAAAATTGCCTAGAAAATTTTTACTCTAGAGACATTTTCAGCTCAGTTTATTGGATTTTATCTCGTAGAGATATTCTTTCGGCACTGTAAAATGCGCCTGATATGTAAAGGTATTTTCTTGTGACATTTTAAACTATGTAAAGACACTTTTTAGAATGACAATGTGTACTAAACGACTGAATATAAGTAACTAAGGACACAAACATGCAACTAATGACATGGAATTGAGTTGGTTAGTGCATCGAGGATAAAAATGATTTGTCCAGGAGATCTTGAGTTCAAGGTTTGACAGAAGCAATGAGACTAAAAATGTCTCTACAAAGCATTTTTCTTGTAGTAATGACTCAAAATATTTCCTCGGATTTCAAGAAATGTTCCATGCAGCATAGCACAACAAACTTAAATGATAGAAAAACAACACCGAAAGTCCTCTTTTATACTGGTTTCATTTGTTTGTGGTACAATTTAATGTCTCTAGAAAATACCTCTACCATCTTATAGTTACCTTAAGACACTTATTAGACATTTTTTAAAATGCCTCTACAGTATTGTAAAAGCATTTGAAAATTTTCTCTACAGTACTAGAAAAATGTCTCTACAAAGCATTTTTCTTGTAGTAATGACTCAAAATATTTCCTCGGATTTCAAGAAATGTTCCATACAGCATATCACAACAAACTTAAATGATAGAAAAACAACACTGATAGTTTTCTAAAATACTGGTAATGAGTACAAGCTTGACTTAGTAAAGTTCGTTACATAAGTTTTGCTTTTCATGGCATCCTAAATTTATTAAATGCATAACACTATCAACCATAAAGTACTAGACAGCACAAGATGGTTAGATCAAACCATATCAATGAGATCGGACTCGAAAGATCCAAGCAATCGAATCCTGAGCTTCAGGACTGGCCATTCACCAATAAGCTTAGTGAGAATGGGCAACAAAACTGACACGATGCAAATTGCAATGGCCAACCACGGAAGGTGAGGGGCCAAAACTGTATATAAACCAGTTGCGAATGCGGTAGTGGTTGCAAAATATGCAAACCACATGAGCTTCTTAGTAAAAGATCTGTAGTAAAGCAAGAACTCAAGATCCTCCCACCTTGCTATGATGCATACGAAGGCAACAGTGAGTGACGTGCACATTGCCAAGGTGTCAGATATCAAGAATGCCTGAAATGCAAGCTTTCTAGCCATGTTAGGAAGCCCCTCACTTCCAGCATCATTACTGTATCCTCCAGGCAAGGTAAAAGCAGCGGCGAAGGTGATTGTTGCAAGGAGGATTGCTACTAAAGAAGTGTTGCTTGTGTATGTTTGAGTCAACGCCCTTATATCCTTCCTTGCTTTCTCAGTTACTTTATCTTTGATTGTCTTTATAAGATTATAGATTTCACCTTTGTCTTGCGGGTCAGCTTTCAACATACGCATGGAGACTTCACTCTGCATTAATTTATTACAAAGTTATGTATGGACATGATAGTAATATGATTGATAGTCAAGAAGCTATACACACAATTTTGGTGCTCGCCCACTTCCCTTGACCTGTGTGTTTCAATTTGTCTGCCACAAATGTTTGCAAATTTATAATAAAACTAAACAATTTGAAGTGTCCTTGAATTGCATATGATCGTTGTAATTCCTATACTATGCTGAATATAACCACTACTACAAAAATCAATCATCCAAGCTTGCACACTCTTCCTCCAACTGCTGCAGCTTCTCCTAGAAGCTCCCCAAACAATCTAGCTTTTGGTTCAGATTCTGAGAATCTATAGTTGTATAATCCAGAAAATGAACTAGAAGCTAGAAGCTGGGAAACCCATCTTTTCTAAATTTTCAAAAGCTACCTACCAACCGGCTGCTTTACCCTATGTCGATGGCTCTACCTGTGGTTTGCGAGTGTGCTACGTGTTAGCAGCGGTTGCCTGCTCATTTGGTGAGTGATAACATAAGCACCATTTTGGTAATTAATGTCAATATAGTTAATGAGTCTAGTAATGTCTGCTAGTAAAGAAAAGGAAATTGTGTTCATGGTACATAATGGTTGGAGGGGTGTGTAAATAGGGACAATAAGTTGTAAATCTGTTGTGCCGGTACAACAACTTGTCCATTCAAATCCGGTACGCACAACAAATCCATACGAGCAAACGCCAACTCAAACCTCGATGCGCACAACCTCCTATTTGTTTTTCGAAATATACAACCTCCTTTTTTTAAGAGATTAATGTCTACTTGAAATACACTACGCGACTTATGTTAGGCCTTCCAAATTTTTAAATGCACTTTGGTTTTAGATGGTGTTGATCTCAATATATAGTTCGACTATTCTATTGTTTTTTATCAATAGTGTCATAGAAGTTAGACTTTGAAAAAAAATGTAAGAACCTCCATGACAAAAATTACAAGTTAGGATATATGTGTACTGCAGACATATATCGTCACCTAAGTCTACAGTATTTTTTGTGGACAGTTTTGGTCAAGTTCACACGGACTAGGCAAATTTGTTGCACATGTTATTGTACCTACTTGTGCACAACATAAAAGTTTTTACACCGTTAATGCACATTAGTGTTAAAAAACAACATACAAGGAGGAACTTGGTGGCATTGTAATAAAAATTAATATGCACCTAAATATGAGTCTAAGAGGTTTCCCTATGCTGTGACATGACAACCACCAACGAGCTAGGCTCCGTTCCTCGATGTTTATTATTCTCTCAGTCCAAAAATATAATAATTTCTAAATTAAAACACATGTATTAAGAAAGTAGGTAAAAGTAATTAAGAAAATATTGTGATTGGATGAAAAGATAAAGTATCTGAAGAAATTAAATTGATAATGATTATGATTTGTTGAGATGAAGGGTAAATAAAGAAATTGCTTTATTCTATGACAAAATGTTCTACAGTACATGTATTATAAAGTTGTAGATATCGTAGAGATATACAACTTTGATATATGGAGTGTCTCCATCTATGGTTGTTTGAAAACAAAATTAAAATTTTTTGTTTGAAAAATAAGATTCTATCAATTTATAATACATATTCGGGCATGCAAATGAACTCAAATGAAAATATTGTCAATTACAGAGTTTTACATCTCATCGAGCTCTGCAACATTTATATGGGGTATCCCTACATGCGAGGTTGTTCAAAAAAAAATCAAAATTTCATTTTACAATATAAGATCCCATCATTTCTAATGCGATTAGGGCATATAAAAGATCTCAATTGAAAATATTACCAATTATAAAGTTGTAGATCTCATTAAGCTCTACAACTTTAATGTAAAATTTTTCTTCATCCAGTTTTATTTGAAGATGTTGCCAATTTTTTAAAAAATATTGTGATTTGAATATTGTCTCACAACTACCAAACACTAGTACAGGACCTGCGTGCATAGTGGCCTTGCGCTGTGCCGCAGCGAGCTTCGCGCGGAGGAGGTACCTATATTATTGGGACCGGTTTTTTAAACTGAAACTTAGTGTATAGAGGTGGGAAAAAATCCATAAATATCGGCTTTAAATTAACATATATAAATATCGGTTTTAAATTAACAGAAACGTATGAGCCTATACTTATAAGAGATTTTTAGTAGTGAACCATCAAAGATAAAAACCACGATAGATGAGTTCATACTTCTATACCCGTCATAGAAGACTTATCATTATTGTGGTTACTGGGCGGAGCTAGAATAAAATAAAGGGTTTCCACTCGTTTGCTTTACTTTGGTTTGAATCAAATTTAGCTTGATACGGGTGTCTAAGTTTAAACTGACGAGGTATATATATGGTGAAAATAGATAAACTATAGGTAAAAATTTTTTTTAACTGGGTTCCTGGGGAGGAACCCTAGCTATACCAGCTCCGCCCACTGGTTAGTGACGGTTCCCGTCAGATGAACTCATATCAGCGTTTGATCACTAATTAAGTCTTCTACGGCTTATCCCTCGTAAGTACATTTTATCAAACGGGTAACTTTTTATCCCATGAGAGAAGTCATCTATGATGGACGACCTGTCACGAAGGCTCATTCTGTAATAGTGTGCGTATTTTTTTCCACTCGTGAATAAATTTCTCTCATAATATTGTTCTATATATATTTGGTCAGTTATTTCTCTACCTCCTGCACGTAAGCTAATTAAGTCTTCTACGGGGCGGTTGCCCTACCCACACGGGATCGCAAACCTTTTCACGCATGCGGGCCGGCCAACCGCATGCGAAAATCGATGAAAAATAGGTTGTCGCTGCTAAATGACGATTATACCCCTCCGCACCTATTTTCTTGGACAATAATACCCCTTCGTGTTTCTAGTACCGTTAACTGGGATGGTAGTATAAATAGATCTTAACCTTTCGATGAAATGAGATCAATGGTTAAGATTGTTTTCTAGTACTAGTAGATAGGAATATAGTGGGACTCTTTTCTCTTTAACGACTGAAAATTATACCTTGCAAATTGCTTAAATAGGAGATATTTTCAACATTATAGCATCGTTTACTATTTTTAATATATTAGAATAGAAATCGATGACATATATATAGGAATAAGAATGTACTAGTCTAGTATTTATAGACGCTATATATGTTGTGGAGAGCATATGCGTACGTACCCAGTTGAGCGTCTTAGCATGGTCGGCGGCATCATTTGGTACCCAGATTGGGGGGTAACCTTTGCTGTCGAGCACTGTGACATCCTGGGCTTTACATTGCAGTAAAAGAGCGACGATCTTCGGATGGCACTTCCGGATTGCATAATGAAGGGCAGTTTCACCATCTCTGTCTCGCATGTTAATGAGTTTCCGAAGCTCCTTTGACTGCAAAACAAATTCCACAAACTTTATGTGACCTTTTCGTACAGCTGTGTGGAGGCATGTGGTGCCATCGATTTCATGTTGAAATGGAGCATCTGGACAATGTTTAAGAAGCTCTATAGCAACACCAACATGGCCCCGGTATGCGGCAGTACAAAGAAGAGGGCCACCACTTGTGCTGATTATATATCCTAAAGAGAAATCATGTTCCAACAATACTTTTAGCACGTCAATCTTGTCCTCAAGCACACCAAACTCCATTGGAGTAATTCGTGTGCTATTCTCTTCTCTTGCCAATTTAGGACGAGTCTCAATAATCCTTTTGGCGATATCTGAGAAAAAAATGTGGAGGCATGGATAATATTAATGGTTAACAAGCACATATAGCTAGATCGATATCTATATATGAGGGTCTCACCAGCATTGTTATTTCTGAAGGCAGCATGCAGAGCATTGTATCCGGAGGTTCCACCGTGAGCAGAATCAGGAACCTCCAACAGTTTATCGAACACATCGGTGAAATTCCTCATCACCGCGATGAACATAGGCGATTCATCATGTTTGTTCACAGCTTTCGTCAAGGCAGGCTCCTTTTCTGTCAGCTCGAGCGCAAGCTCCCTGTGTCCGCTGCGGATGGCGTGGTGCAGCGCGTTGCATCCTTGCTTGTCTTGCCTCACCATCGCCTCCCTCATATCGAGATCGTCGTGGCGGCGGCAGCAGTAACTGAGAAGAAAAGAAGCTAAAGAGACATTGCCGCTTTTTACGGCGGCGAGCAACGGCGTCTCGCCATCCGCGTTTACAGTGCAGAGGAGGGACGGGTTCAGCTTCAAGATATCCATGCAGAATTCCTCGTGGCCATGGGCCGATGCTATGTGGAGGCAGGTGTTCCCCTGCACTGTCCTTCCAAGCAGAAGGCTTGGGTCATGCAGAGCCGGCTTCACACCCGATGTGGCTGCCTTCAGCAGACCTCTGTCCATCACTGGCCAATCTGCGGTTGCTTTGCTGTCTGGAATCTGCATGCAAGTAACAAATGAATATGATGCTTTCCTGTTAACGACAAAATTTGGTAGGCCCATGAGAGAACTATCACATCGTTAACAGTCGGATTACTGCTATATTCGGTTAAGGAAATTAATCAATTAAAGGAAGCTTATGCAGAAGTAGTTCAAGAGGATGCGGCATGGCAAATTATCTATTAATTAGGAATAATTTATTAGTTACCTTTTATCTTTAGAAAAGTGTGTTCAGTGTCCTATAAGGACTTTATATTTTCCTTTTATCTTTTAGGAAAGTTTCTTTCTTGTCCTACAAAGGACCAGTATCTCCCTGTTGTCGAAACGACAACCGCGTACGTCGAAGGACGTGGTTACTCAACAGTGTTGGAAAAAGTAAATGTATTATTTTGAGATTTTTTCTTTGGGATCCCCACTTCACATGTCCCTACGGGGCTATTTATAATCCTATTATAGGTTCCTCCATTAGGGTTTAGGCTTTACAGGGGAATTTACAAGGCTGCCCTTATGAAAGGGACATTTGATTGGGTATACAGTGTAATTTGGATACATGGGTCTCTAATGGGCCAATTGGCGAACAGGCCTAAGCGGCTGGGATGGCCCCTTGGGCCTCTTCAAAGTTGGGCTTGTTATGGCGAAGCCCCCATCCTTCGGCATACACCCTTCATCCAATGATGCATTTGGTCTTGCCGGATACCAGTGCGATTCTTTAGCCTTCGCCATCTCTACTTCATAGTCTTCGCCATGGGACTTCGCCCATATGATCTTAGCGTCCTGGGCCAGAATCCTCACTGGTTGCATGGTTTTGGTAGGTCTGGTCGAAGGGTCTCATGACATACCACCAACAAGCCCCTTACGGGCAAGGGTGAGTTAGGAGCTTCGGCCGAGACCGTGCAAACCATGTGGTATGGCATGAGGCGCCACGTTTCGACCGACGCTCCTGCCGAAACCTATACTGGAGTCCTGCAAGAAATGTGTATACTTTGTGCATATGTACTTTTACGGTTAGTAAATTTTCCTATCTTTCGCCTTTTGCAAACGGCAAAGCCGTTCTCTTTTTGTGGGCCGCAATGAACAGTGACGGGCTTCCCATCATGGGCTTAGCACTGTGCGGCTCAATGAATGGGAATTTACCATTTCGCATACCCTTGTGACACGTGGCGGCTTACAATTGGGTGGGAAGGCGAACCGACGCCTGGGTGGGTTATATATCCCCCCACCCTTTTTCACCGCCACACCCCTATCATTTTCACTGCGAGCATTCTCTTTCTCGCTCTCTCACTTCACGGCGTTCTTGAGTCACTAGGCCTTTCGACTGTTCCTTTTTTTTCTCCACAAGCGGCAGATTTCGCCACCGCTCGCACTTTTCGCCATGGCCCCTCGCAAGCCGAACCCATCTTATGTGACGGGCCCTGATCCCGGCAGGATCGATGATGACACCACCGCCTATCTCGGGGTTTCGCTCGTAGACGAGGATGAGTTGACGAAGCTGGTCACCTCCGGCGTGCTGGCGGAGAAGCAAGCCTTCACCCTAGGAAAGGCTGTGGTGCCGAAGCCCGGCGACAACCGGACGGTGGTCTTCGCCGTGTTCTTCGAAGCGGGCCTTCGGTTTCCGTGCAACGTGTTGTTGCCTGAGATTCTTCGCCTTTTTCAGGTGGAGCTCCCCCAACTGAGCCGATCGGCTCTTGTCCTGATTGCCATCTTCGACTAGGCGTGCCGGACCGCTGGTTTCGAATCGAGCGCCGGGCTCTTCAGCGCTATTTTTTACGCCACCGTAAACTTGAAGACGGTGGTCACTCCCGCAGGGACGAAAAAGATGGCGTTCGAGAGCATGAACTTCAATGTTCGCCCCGAGCGCTCCGATCTTTGGCCGGTCAACGCCGCCATGTCCAAGTGGGATCGCCACTGGATGTCGAAGTGGTTTTACCACTCCATCCCCTTCGAGGCTAGGTCCGAGTCGGCAAAAGCTCTCCGATGGCGTCGCAGGGCGATCGCGCCGAATAGGAAGCCCAAGGTCACCGTCGATGGTGCCATGGAAGCCCGGTTCGCCCTGCTTCGCAAGATCTGCTCCCGCCTTAGCTGCCGCGACCTGGTGGAAGAGTTTTGCATGCTTCGGATCTTCCCTCTCTCCCTGCTCCCGCCTTAGCTGCCGCGACCTGGTGGAAGAGTTCTGTATGCTTCGGATCTTCCCTCTCTCCCAGACGTGGCAAGTCGAGGTGAGCCCAGATGAGGAGGTCGATGGCTTGCCGAAGCTCATCACGCCAGAGGGTGCGAACAGTGAGTTTTTGCTTTCCTATATGTATCTGTATTTTGCTCTTTCCTCCTGTTCGGCGCCTAATAAGATAACACATTTTGTTTTTGCAGTGTTAACTCTTGCTCAGGCCAACACCGAAGCTCGGAAGATGATCGGCGATGTGTCTGTCGCCGAATACAGCAAGCTGTTTACTCGGCAGGCGGCCGGCCGGGCGAACCGAGTGTATGATGGTGATCTTCCTCCTCGGGCGAAGCCCTTTAAGGCCGACAGTGATGAAGGGACTTCCAGGAAGCGGACACGCGGGCAAGTTAAACTGGCTCCCCGGAAGCGAAGGGCCCCTGCCACTACCGACTCCGACGCTGATGATGAGGACACTGTCGATGACCATGATGGTGAAGAGGAAGGGGAAGAGGAGGAGACGGAGGTTGCGGCCGAACCGGACGCGGACGAGCCTACCGACAACCGCACTGAGACGCGCGGGTACACCCCAACTCTCAGCCTCGACCATGTCAAAACTGAGGTGGAGTTGAACAGCTCCCCCCTCCGCCGAAAGGATTTGGAGGGGGCGAAGGTGTTGGTTTCGATTGCGGCGGGCAAGGTGGCGAAGGGGGGTTTGGTTAAAAAGACCTCCGAAAAGAAAGGGCTCTTCGATGTCGCTCGCGTTTTCAGCGACGACGACGAGTCTTCGGACTAGACCCCTACTTCGCCTGCTGGTCGGAGCCTGGGTCTTTCGACCGCTCCTGGTGCTGCGGTCGGCGCTGGTGGGGCGGGAGGGAGTGTTGCCGTCGGGACTTCAACATCTGTTGACCGGGTCGTGAAGGCTGCGGCCAGGCTCTTCGGAAGCCCTGTGCACGAACCGGTGACCTAGCCTCTCGCCATCTAGAAGGGGAAAAAGACGGTTGCCGAAACATCGGCTTCAGAGTATTCCCTTGCGGCGCCACACTTCGCCCCCGGTGACTTCGAGACTCGGGCGGACCTTATCCCCTTCGTCGAGGGGGTAAGTAATCTCGTTTCTCTGGCTGGGAGCCCGAGTTCACCGAGCTGAACGAGTTCGACAAGGGCTGTTCCGCCATCAAGAGTTTAGCTGTTTGGGTATGCCATTCATTTTTCTTTTCTTTTAGCTGTTGTTTTTGTACAACTTCTGTTAACGGTCATCATCTTCGCCCTCTTTCTCTTTGTTGAAATAGATTCTTGCGGCTCATTGTTCGACCGAACGAACTGTGCGGGCTCGTCTTTACGGTTTTAAAGGCCATCTTTGAGCTAAGGACGACGAACTGGGCCGCAAGAGCCTTGAAATGGAGAGCCTCGCCAACACCCACAAGGAGGCGAAGGCTGAAAACAAGCGGCTCCAAGCTGAGCTTGAGAAAGGGAGCGAGGCGAAGGCCGAGATCGAGAGTCTCAAGGCCGAAGTTAAGAAGGAGCAAGCTCATTCCGCCGCCCTGGCCGACTACTATAACCTCACTGAGCCGAAGATCGATGCTCTTTGCCAAGAGGACAGCAAGGCAGAGGAAACCGCTTCAAGGGAGGCGCAGCAGTTCGCGCAGGAGATGGCGAAAGCCACTGAATCCGCCAAGACCGCGTGCCGTACGCTTCGCCTTGCCCTTGCTGACATGGGGGCGAGGGTGCGAGGAGTCCCTGGCAAAGATGCTTCTGCCTTCGCCTTCTCGGAGTGGACGCAACAGGCTGGTGGTGCGGTCTCTGATTGTGTCACTGCGTACGGCGATTGCTGTGCGCGTGTGTCGGCGGCCTTCACCATGGGCCTGTTGCAGTAGAATGGTTGCGAACACATCGCGAGCTCCCCAAGTTTGCGAAGGGGGATTGGGAGGTCAACTCTCAGGACGTTTCGCCTGCACTTCGTGGCTGGCGCAAACAGTTCTGGCAAAAAGAGGGCCAATCCACCGCCAAGGAGCGCCTGCTCGAACACTTGGCAAAGGCAGAGGCGGCGGAGCAGGGCGAAGAGCCAGCGGCCGAAGAAGGCGGAATGGATGCAGGTGGTGGGGCGGACGTCAGCCAAAATCACCCCGAGGTGTGAGGCTCTCTGCCCGTTCTTTAGATTTTTTGTAGATTTCTCTTGGCGCTTACCGCGGTGGGCGAATGATGTAAATTTGGCCGGTGGCCCTACCCCTTTCGTATTGTAGCCGAAAATGGCCCTTTTTAATATATGAGATATATGTTTCTTCGGCTTTGATATGTATGCTTTCATTATTCTGCACACGAAAAAGAGACGACGTTTTTCGCCCACTTTATGTGCTCCGCCTCGTCTTAACCTTGTGCTTTGCCATTGGCCTTCTTATGTTGTCTTAGCAGGGTTTTCACCGAAAGGTGTATGTTCGGCCTCCTTTTGGGGATTGGCGGAACAAGAATGAGAAATTCGTCGCGGTTAAAAACCTGCCGAAGATTAAGTATTCCTGTCGCGAGATGATAATAAAAGCCAAAAGCGGGCGCACCTTGGACGACTACGATCGTGTCCATGTGGAACGTCGGGAGGACATGGCCCGCTTTTGGTGAAATCACCGAAGGACTGATTGCCAGGAAGCGATCGCCCAGCGCCGCTATGGCTTAGTTTGTGTTTCGCCCCCTTCTCCTCTTAGGGTAGTGTATAATATTAGTAGTGATGACGAACCAAGTTCGCCAAATCAGACCTTAGGGAGTGGAGGGTGTTTTGGGGGCGAAGATGTAATTTTCTTGTAAGCTAGGCTGTAAAGCCCGTTACTTTCTTTCACCTATAGCATGTTGTATGGCATGTATTCTTCGATATTTTTTGAAGTTAATAAAGATGTGTTTCATTTCCTTTTCGCTATTGTTCACATAGTCACCTTTCGTGCTTTCGTTTGGTCGAAACATTTCAGCCCCCTTGCGTATATTAGCGAAATAGGTCTGCTGACTTTTTAGCTTTCGACTTCCGCTTTCGATCTGTGGTATTCCGCGCTAAAAGAAGCGCTTGTGTTTTCACATAACTCGAGTATTGCGGTGTTCGGTTACTTATTTCCCGAAACAAGATGTCGTGGATTCACCGTTCGGCGAGCGATGCTTCGGCCGATTCGTTTCGCCCCCCTGGCGCTTTCGCTGATCAGGCGTTTGCCTTAGGGTTTTTCCTTGATTTATCATTCACATAAGTAAAAAGGCGAAAGACACAAGGATTTTATACTGGTTTGGGCCTCCAGGATGGATAATAGCCCTACATCCAGTTTTTTTTGTCATTTTCCTCTTTTTTTGGTATTTTTGTGCCGAAGGGCTTACATAACGAGAGTTACCGAAAGGCCTACACAATAGTATGTACATTTTTACAAGTTGGCGAATGGGATGCCACCCTTTCTAGACATAGAAACGCTTAAGAGAAGCAGCGTTCCAGGAGTGGTCGAACTCTTCGCCTTCCAGTGTCGCCAAGCGAAAGGAGCCCGTCCTGGACCTGTGTTTGATGAGATATGGCCCCTCCCACTTCGATTCAAGCTTTCCGACCGCCACTGGGTTCGCCTTCTTCCTTAGGACGAGATGGCCAGGCAAAAGCTCCGTCGGTCGAACTTTCTTGTTGTAAGTTGCCGAGGTGCTTGTAGCGTACTTGCGCATGTGTTCTATTGCTTCGACTCTTATCCCTTCGAGGAGTTCGAGCGACACCTCGCGCGCATCTTCGCCTCCAGAGAACATCACCCTTGGTGAATTAGCCCCTAGTTCTATTGGGGTCATTGCTTCGTCGCCATAGAGAAGCATGAACGTGCTGAACTTGGTTGGCCTAGTGGGGGTCGTCCGAAGGGCCCAGAGAACAGATAGCATTTCGTCTGGCCATTTACCCTTCGCCGCCCCCTCAAGCCTTTTCTTGAGCGCCTCCAGGATCTTGCCATTTGCACGTTCGGCCGCCCCATTCGACTGTGAGTGCGCGACTGAAGCGAACCTGATTTCCAGATTTAGCCCCTCGCACATCTCTCTGAACTTGTCAGAGTCGAATTGCTTGCCATTGTCAGTGATGAATTCCTTCGGCACTCCAAAACGACAAACAATGTTCTTTCATACAAATTTCTGTACTGCTGCCGAAGTGATCGCACTAAGTGGTTCGGTTTCGATCCAACGGGAGAAGTATTCGATTGATACAATTGCAAACTTGTAACCATTTCGCGCTACCGGGAAAGGGCCGATGATGTCTAGCCCCCATCTGGCGAAAGGCCAGACCGGAGCGATAGGTTGCAGCTCATACTGGGGTGCTGCCTGGCTTCGGCTATGCCATTGACAGCTTTTGCACTTCTTGGCTTGCTGAACACAGACTTTTAGCACAGTGGGCCAATACACCCCCTAGCGAAACACTTTGGAGGCGACTGTTCTTGTGGCCTGGTACGCACCGCACAGCCCCTTGTGTATTTTCTTCGCCATTTCCTCGCCTTCGGTGAAGGAGATGCAGCGAAGCAAGGGTTGGAGCACCTCGGAGCGATACAGTTGCCTTGAGATCAGCTTGTATCTTGCGGCTCTGAGCTGTAGGAGCTTCGCTTCTGCTTCGTCCTCTAGGAGCCAACCGTTCTTAAGGTACTTCACGAACGGTGTTCGCCAGTCCTCTAGGTCCTCGGCCAGTTCTGCCTGGTCGATTGCCATGATGTCCAGGCTCTTAGTGGGCACACTTGGTGCGTACAAAGACCTCAAAAAAGATGCCTAGTGAATGTGGGCCTCCACAAGCAGCAGATTTCACCAGGGCGTCTACTTCCTCGTTCTGGCATCTAGGTAAGTGTTCGACCGTTATGTCGGCGAAACACTTTCCAATAGATCGAACTGCCTCCAGATACCTCTTCATTCCTACTTCTTTTGCCTCAAAAGATTTGTCAACGTGGCTTGCCACTAGTTTGGAGTCTGTTCGGATGAGCAAGCGCCGAACCCCTAATGCTTTCGCCTTTCTTAGGCACAGCAATACGGCTTCGTACTCTGCCGTGTTGTTAGTCGTCTCGAACTGCAGCCTTGTGGCATACCGAATCGGCACGCCCCCTGGCAAAATGAGTACTACCGCGGCGCCCGCCCCCTTTTGTGACCACGAGCCATCGGAGTACATTACCCAAGATTGTTCGACAGGCTCAGGTTTAGGGGTGTATGCCGGCGTCCATTCGGCCATGAAGTCAGGTAGGACTTGGGACTTGATGGCAGTGCGGGCGACAAAATGCAGGTCGAAGGGAGATAACTTCGCCGCCCACTTGCTGAGCTGGCCAGTAATTTCCTTGCCCCGGAGCACTTCGCCCAAAGGATACTGCGATGGCACAGTGACTTTGTGGGCCTGAAAGTAGTGTTTAAGCTTGCGCGAAGCCATCACTAGGGCGTAAGCAAATATTTCCATTTCAATATATCTTATTTTCGCCCCTTGCAAAGCTTCAGAGACGAAATACATTGGTTTATGGCTGACTCTGTCTCTTGGACGAGGGCTGCATTGACCGTCACCGGCGAAGCTGCTAGATAGAGCAGCAGCTCGCTTCTCGGTGCTGGGTTGATCAAAGCGGGTGGGCTTTGCAGATATTGCTTCAGCTCATCGAACGCTGTTTGGCATTAGGGTGTCTAGCTAAACTTTCCCACGCCCCGGAGGGTCTTGAAGAAGGACAAACCTCTTTCGGCTGCCTTTGAGAGGAATCGACTGAGCGCCGCAATTCGGCCTGCGAGCTTTTGTACTTCGCGTGCGCTCGATGGGGGCTTCATTTACTGAATGACATCGATTTTCTCGGGGTTCGCCTCGATACCCCTTTCAGAAACAAGAAAACCCAACAACTTGCCCGCGCGAACACCGAAAACACACTTCTCTAGGTTTAGTTTCATACCCGCCGCGCGTAAGTTGTCGAAGGTCTCCTGTAAGTTGGACGCATGGTCGAAAGCCTTGCGGCTTTTTACGACAATATCATCGACATAGGCCGCCACATTTCGCCCCAACTACTTGTAAAGTACCTTGTCCACCAGCCTGGCGAAGGTTGCTCCGGCGTCCCTTAGACCGAAAGGCATCCTGAGGTGGCAAAAGGTGTCGAACGGCGTGATGAAGGCTGTCTTGGGGATGTCGGCTGGATTCATGTGGATCTGGTAATAGCCTGAGTACGCATCTAAAAAGCTCATGAGTTCACAGCCATCTGTCGAATCAACAAGCTGGTCGATTCGCGACAGGGGGAAATTGTCGAAGGTCTCCTGTAAGTCGGACGCATGGTCGAAAGCCTTGCGGCTTTTTACGACAATATCATCGACATAGGCCGCCACATTTCGCCCCAACTACTTGTAAAGTACCTTGTCCACCAGCCTGGCGAAGGTTGCTCCGGCGTCCCTTAGACCGAAAGGCATCCTGAGGTGGCAAAAGGTGTCGAACGGCGTGATGAAGGCTGTCTTGGGGATGTCGGCTGGATTCATGTGGATCTGGTAATAGCCTGAGTACGCATCTAAAAAGCTCATGAGTTCACAGCCATCTGTCGAATCAACAAGCTGGTCGATCCGCGACAGGGGGAAGTCGTCTTTCGAGCACACCTTGTTGAGGTCTGTGAAATCGACGCACATGTGCTATTTGCCGTTTGACTTCCGCACCAATACTGGGTTCGCCAACTACTCGGGGTGGTCGATCTCCCGGATCACCCCAGCCTTGAGCAGCTTTTGCACTTCGGCTTTTGCTGCTTCTTGGCGATCGGCGGACATCTTGCGCAGCTTCTGTTTCCTTAGCTTGGCGTTCGGCTTGACCGCCAGATGATGCATGATGAGATCTGTCGAAACACATCCCACCTCATCGGGTCCCAAGGCAAAGATGTCAATGTTTTTCTTGAGCACCTCCAGGATGTTTTCAACTTCCCTTTCGCCCGTGTCGCCCCCAAGCGAAACAAATCTCGTGGGATCGACATCGTCGATCTGCACCTTGATCACCTTGCCATGAGGGGTGGGCTTCGACGTGTGCTTTGTACGGTCATGCGGTTCGACCTGTACATTGTGCATTGCCCTGCTGATTGCGGCCAAATCGCCCTTTGATGTAGCCGAAGGCTGAAGCCCCTTGACCATGATGACGCCTGCCGAATCAGGCATCTTGAGCTTGAGATAGTTGTGGTTTGTGATGGCTTCGAACTTGTTCAAGGTTGCACGCCCGAAGATGGCGTTGTAGTTGTATGGGATGTCAACGACGTCGAAGAGTATTTGCTCTTCGCGCTTGTTCTCGTTCGTGTCGAACGCCACCGCCAGTTGTACTTGGCCTAGGACTTGAACTGCTTCACCGCCAAAACCACGAAGCGAGGCTGGTGCTTGAGTGAGGGCTAGGGTGGGCAAGCCCATTCTGGCGTAAGCTTCGGCGAAAATAACATCGGCCGAGCTTCCTCCGTCAACCAGAATTCGCCGGACTTCGAAGCCCGCTACTTCAGCCAAGATCACCAAGGGGTCTTGATGTGGGAACGGCACTCCTTCGGCATCTTCCGGCCCGAAAGAGATTTGCTGATTCAAGTACCGTGGAGCCTCTTCGCCGGCTGAAGCGATGTTGTGCACCATTCGCAGCTGCATCTTCTTCTGCCGTTTTGACGGCTGAGCTGGCGAGTCAGCCCTTGTAATCACTTGGATTACTCTGCGCTGCACGTCTTGGCACTGTTTGGCCGGGGTTACTTGTTCTTGAGCAGCCTCGCGAGGTGCTTCGACAGCTGCTCCTTGTTGAGGCCTTGGATCTTGAGCGTTGCCATGCTGTCGAATGTTTCGGCATTGCTCGGTGGTGTGCGAAGAGTGTCCATGGTAGGCGCAGTAGAGGTCTTTTTTGACCTTCTTGCAAACGGGCTGTTGATGGCTGCCCGCTTGTTGGGGGTTGAACTCCTTGCAGAGGGCTTGGATTTCTTCGACAGCCATCACGGTCTTGCCTGCGCGGTCAGTTCTGAATTTCCTCCAAGTCATGGGGGCTTGACTTGGCCTCAGCGGCTGTCCCTGGTTCGTCAGCTGAGGTTGGCGAACGGTAAGAGGAGCCGGTTCGGCGACCTGTGCTTGTACTTGGGCTTGAGCAGCGGCGATGGAGGCCTTATCGTACTCGGCTTGGATTGCTTGCCATCGCATAGAATCCTCTTCGCCCCTTGCGTACCCATCAATGATGCAAAGCAGGTGCTCAAGTGTCTGCGGCTCCTTGTTGGCGATTTTTCTTGTGAGTTCGCCTTCGAGCAGCCCGGCCGAAGCAACGTTGATGACAGACGCTTCGGTTATGTCCTGAACTTAGCAACGGGCTCGTGAGAAACGACGCATGTACTCCCTTATCGATTCCCCCGGCCTCTGACGAATGCCGAGCAGATGTTGCTGCGTCTTCGGCTCCTCATAGGTGCCTCAAAAGTTAAGAACAAAAACACCACGCAATTGCTCCCATGAGTAAATGCTATTGGCTGGTAAATTGAAGTACCAAGAACGGGCGATGCCATCTAAAGCGAGATGGATTACCTTTGCCTTGGTGTTTTCGTCGCCGTGAGCGGCTTCGATTGCGGACTCATAGATGGACAGAAATTCCTTCGGGTCCGTTTCGCCCGAGTACCGTGGAACGGGTGGGAACTTGAACTGGGGTGGGATTGGACGACTCTTGATTCCCCTGCTCAGCGGTAGCTCCTTTTCGCCCCCTGCCTTGTTCGGCGCCAGCTGTGGATACGGCGTGGCGAAGGGCAAAGTCATGGCTTGCGCATGAGGTTGGGTCACAGCGTTCGGTTGCCCGGCTCCGAACGGCGATGCCTAGGGGGCCGCCATGGATTGGTCGAATGTAGGCTGGGTCCATGCCATGGCGACCTGGTTCGGCGCTTGATTGGTTCCGAAGCTTGGTGCAATCGCCTGTGGTTGGACAGTCGGTGCTTGAATGGCAGTGTTAGGGTCGAACTTTGGTCCTTGACTCCAAGGCGAAGCCCCTGGACCAGGCTGGTTCGACGGTAGCCAACTGGTGCACCCTGACTTGCATTCCCTTCCGGTCGGACCGATAGGGTTGTACTTGAAATATTGTGGGATTGGTTGAGCTACTGAAGGAAAGCTTGAAACTGCGCTTGCAAGGCTGAGGTCCCTTCCGTCTTTGCTTGTGGCGCCTGAACAGGTACCGACGGATGTGCTTGGGCAGCGACCGGCCGAACTTGTGCTTGTACGTGAGGGGTCGGGTGCGTGGTTGCGGCCGAAGGCTGCCCGGTGAAGCACGTTGGTACTTGCATGACTTGCTGCGATGAGGACGCCGAAGCCGATGGTGCTGCTCCAGCTTCGGTAACGAGCGCCGAAGGTTCCACTCCTTCGGCGGCCACCTCCCCCTCTACTTGACTCTCCTTTCGCCTTGCAACCTTCTCCTTCGCGACCTTCTTCGGTGGCATTCGCTCTCAGTGGTTTAGCTCGGAGGTCCCAACGGTCGGCGCCAGCTGTTGTCGAAAGGACAACTGCGCACGTCGAAGGACGTGGTTACTCAATAGTGTTGGAAACAGTAGATGTATTAATTTAAGATTTTTCTTAGGATCCCCCCTTTACATGTCCCTAGGGGGCTATTTATAATCCTATTACAGGTTCCCCATTAGGGTTTAGGTTTTACAGGGGAATTTACATGGTTGCCCTTATGAAAGGGACATTTACATGGGTACATAGTGTAATTTGGATATATGGGCCTCTAATGGGCTAATGGGCGAACGTTGGCCTAATGGCAAATGGGCTTGATGGTTCGACTGGCCCCTTAGGCCTCCTTGAAGTTGGACTTGCTGTGACGAAGTCTCCTTCCTTCGGCGTACACCCTTCGCCATTTACTCTTCGCCCAAAATGCCTTTGGTCTCGCAGGATACCAGCGCGACTCTTCGGCTTTCGCCGTCTTTGCTTCATAGTCTTCGCTATGGGGGCTTCGCCCAAATGGACTTGACGCCTTGAGCTTGAATCCTCGCTGGTTACATGGTTTCGGCAGGCCTAGTCGGGGGGTCTCACGACATACCACCAACAATATATACATATATAGCAAATCTATTCTACACGCCTCCCTTAGAATAACTATTCTACACCCTCTCCTTCCCATGGGTCAATCCCACCTCCCCCACTCTTCCTAGGGCACAAATCCCACCTCCCACCTCAGTCAAAGGCTGGTCAAAGCCCCCTCCCGCCGGTCAAACCCGAATCAAACCTGCCCACCACCCCCTCCCCCGCCCATCACTTTGTTCTTCTCGTCTCACAGGAAATTCCGCAGTAATAGAAGCCCACATCCTTCGGCATACACCCTTCGCCCAATGATGCATTTGGTCTTGCCGGATACCAGCGCGATTCTTCAGCCTTCGCCATCTCTATTTCATAGTCTTCGCCATGGAACTTCGCCCAGATGATCTTAGCGTCCTGGGCCTGAATCCTCGCTGGTTGCATGGTTTCGGTAGATCTGGTCGAAGGGTCTCATGACATACCGCCAACACTCCCCATGGGTATAAATATGTACACCCGGGTCATTGTAAATTATCTCCACGATCAATAATACTACTCTAAGCGCATCGCCACCCTCTTTACCGAGGTTTTTTACTTATCCTCCGATGGAATTTGGCACCTGACGCGGGGCTGCATCGGTTCAGTTCGATCACCAGCGAAGGGTTAAGTCCAACATTCCACCGGCCCAGGCAATTGTCTCGTCTACGTCGGCGTCGTTCAAGGCTGCATCAGTACATTCGACCTCTTGGATTGCTCTGGTTTGGATGATATATTTGCCTACCTATTTATCATATGTCTCTGTTAATCTAGTCTTAGCATATCAATTTAGCTTTATTGGCTGCTTCTCGTTTTAGGGTTTCTGCTGGCATCGGCTAAATCGTGTTGCTAGATTAGATTAACTCAGACATCTACCACCCTTAAAATCAGCCAAAGGCTTAATTGTCCAGATATTATATTTCTTTTCATACTTAATGTTGCATCAGCTAAATTTGATCTACTAAGTCATGCTTAGAACCGTAATATCTTTTTTTTTTGAAAACTCATAAATTTATTCATATAGTGAGGATTACAGACGGAGCTCAAAGGAAATGAATAGCCAGAATATCGCCATAAAAGATAAGACATAAAGAACAACACCATCCATTCAGAAGGTAAAGATAGCTGAACTAAGAAAAACATCCTCCAAGATAATCCAAACAGCAGTAATGAACCGTAATATCTAGCCTCTTGTTGACTGCCAATAAGGGTTTCATCGGGGCTTTAGCCAATGAGGTATCTGGACGTTGCATCGGCTTACAAGGATTACATACAAGTTGGATTTAGCCGATTGCAATAAAGATTTCACTGTTCAATCTAATCTTATGGATTTTATGACATCGGACTTCCAGCCGATGTATGCTTTATCCTTCGGATCAGTACTTATCCTATCATATCATTATTAGCCGATTGGTTTCTATTGAATTATATGACTGTTATACTATATTATCATCAGCCGATTGCATTATATCATTCTTTACTCAAGTATCATTATCTACATTGGACATATAGCCGACAGCTCAAAACCCTATCGCTATCGGCTAGTATCGACATCGGCTGGAATCACTCCATCGGCTTGTCAACCGATCAGCTCATTGATCTTCAATTTGTATGTATTGTCAGTTGCAGGGTCAAACTGACTATCACGCCCATATCTCACCAAGATTTAGACCTGCACTGGAGCTAAGCAGATCTCCCAGGCCAGTGTACGTTTTGTCGTGTCAACAGTACCATCTGGGATGGCTCGTTTTTCCGTTCCAATCCAATTCGTATCAGTCTGGGTATCCTGAACTTTATTACACGTACTATTTTGCTAAAAAGACAAACTCTGAACACATTAGATTTTTTTAGCAAAGTAGTACTACTCAATCACTTGTAATAATTACAAGTTAAACATTTGTAAAGTTAAAAAATCTAATCTTAAGGATGGACGGGTATTTTTTTTTACCAGCTGAAGTTAGGATTAGTTTTTTTTTTTTATGGAGGGGTATTTTTTTTTTTACTTCAGTTTCATGGGATGGAGCGGTAAGTAGGAGAAGGTTTTAAGAGCTACTTCCTCCGTTAAAAAAAAAGCCAAACTAGATAGTATTGGGACATTATACAATACGATGAATCTAGGTATGCTCATGTCTAGATTCATTATACTATATAATGTCCTATCGCTGTCTACGTTGGTTTTTTTGGACGGAGGGAGTATAAGGCAAGGTGATAAATGATATAAGGCAAGGTGACAAATGATGAGATAGCTGATCAGAAGTGGCAACGCGAGCAGTTTCCTTTTGTCAGGAGAGGTTTGGTCGTTGTCTGGCCAGTCGGGTCAAGCGCAATGAATGAGCACGATTGCACGAACGATGTATGCGAACGTGCAGGAGGTTGGATGTGGATTAGCGGTACATGCCAGCTGGGAAAACTCTAAACTTTTGTTTGGGTGTCATTAATTGGTTACCACTCTCCTTTTTGACATAGTCTTTGAAATGCTACTTGGACTAACAATATTTACAAGTAAGATGTTTTAAACAATATTTTTTGCTTTGATTCCTGGTTTACTATAATTTCACCATAGTGTTACGGTCAGAAGTGCAGTAATGTCCTATATGTTTTACAGGAGCGTGACGTGTTACTGTACTTTTATCATAGTTATACTTCATGAATATAGTAAAATGTTATGAGTTTCGTAATAACATATATGTTTTGTTTTATGGTGGTAGTGAAAGAGATTAGAATCGGTCACTACATTCCTTTCTCACAAAGTAAGTTAAAAAAACAAACAATAATCTTTAAAACAAATATCATCATTGGATGTATTGGTAAGAATAACTTGGTATATACTGTGAGATTATCGTTCAAGTCTTGAATTCACTAATTTATTTTTTAAATTTTCTATAAAAGAGAAAATTTAAATTTTCTATAAAAGAGAAAAAAAGAAAAAAAAGGGAGAGGGAGGAGGAAGGGCATGGGAGAGCAGAGGGAGGCGCACACCAGGAGGAGAGGGGTATATATATACTATTATAAAAATTGAAGATGTTTCCGCTAAAATTTTGGTACGTCATCCGCATTTTAGTTGATTTTCTAATATTTCTCTTTATCTCTAATCTATCTTAATACCTAATACCTAATAAAAAAATAAGCAAGGATTCCATGCATTTGATTTCAAATGTCGTCTCTTCGTGTCTAAACCATTGTCGTGTGCCTCCAGCCAACGCCGTGCCGCCTGAGCCGAACCCTAACACCGCCGCCACATCGATCTACCTCCACATGCATTTTGTCCTCTAATTAATTGAAAAAATGGATTCTCCACTCCTCCCTCATCTTTTCCCCCATGATTTCCCCTTTTCAATTTGGCTTTAATTCAATAGATTTAAACTCAGTTTACGAAACGGCTAATGGGCGATCGCTCGCCTGGCGACGGGGGTAGCGATCAATTCGCTCCCCCCCCCTCCCCCTTACTTCCTTCACCTGGTTTCCTTTTTTGGCACCGCATTATTTTTCTATTTTAGTAAGTTTATACACCTCAAGTTTACACATCTAAAGTTTAGAGACCCAAAGTTTGTATATCCGATTCAAATTTGAATTTGAATTCAAATATTTTTATATATAGTATTTCTATACATCTAAAGTTTATACACTTAAAGTTTATAGACCTAAAGTTTATAAGTCGAAAGTTTATATACCCGTTTCAAATTTGAATTTGAATTCAAATATTTTCTATATATAGTATTTCTATACATCTAAAGTTTGAATTTAAATTCAAATATTAGTTTATAGACCCAAAGTTTATAGGTCAAAAGTTTACATACCCGTTTCAAATTTGAATTTGAATTTGATTCAAATATTAGTTTATAGACCCTAAGTTTATAAGTAAAAAGTTTACATACCCGTTTCAAATTTGAATTTTAATTTAATTTTTTAGATGTAGTAGTAAGAGAAGAAGGGGAGGTAAAGTAGTATAAGGGGAGGGGCGGGTGATCGCTAGGAGGGGAGGGAGCGATCACCTGCCCATTAGGATTACCCCTCAGTTTAATGGTGGTGAATGATGCTCGGCCGGTGATTTTTCCCCGGTTGTTTTTATCCCGAATTTTGTGGATTCGCTGCGTTTTTAGGAAAAATTCAAAGAAGAGATCAAGTTGATCAAAAGCCCTCGATCAATTTGGGAGACCGAGAAAGATTCAACTAAATTTGATGGGGATGATCGGCTTCGGCATTGTACAGGCACGAAACTTTCTTCCGGAAGTTAAGAGAGGCAGACGGAGCGAAGAGAGGTAGGAGGCAACGCGTTTTCAATTATAATATATAGCGATACTAATTCTTAATAACTATTGTGTCACTTGAAAAAAACACATTTACCCGTTGCAACACACGAACATTTTTTTAGTGTGTATATGTATGTGTATATGTATATATATGTGTATGTGTGTGTGTGTATGTATGTATAAGTATAAGTATAAGCATTTTTAGCATAGTGACAAGTCAAACATTTTTAACTTTGACTATGTTAACGACCAAATTTGGTAAGATATGAATCAGGTTCGACATTGGAATCGAAGCGAATTCGGCAAAGAGTTAGATTTGAAGAACAGCGTAGTCGTCAGCTGTGAAGGCATCGGCTGGAGTCTGAATCGGCTGAGATGGATTTGACAGAGGACAGCCGATACAGCCGATGGAGTTGGTATAGCCGATTCTGATAAAGATGGCTTCGAGGCTGTTCCTAGAATCGATTAACGTGCTTCATAAGGATTGCCACGATGGAGATAAAGCTCTTAGAAAGTCAATTGTATATATTAATTATGATATCTCATGTAAATTCCTTAGAGATATGTTTGGGCAAAAATCTGCCGCAAAGACTTGTGGTATCTTAGAGTTTGTTAGAGATAAGAATCGTGTCCGGCAAGGACATATCCTGTAATCTCGGATATAAATATGACCCGAGCCTATGTAATCAAATAACACACGTTCAATAACACTTTCGGCGCATCGCCACCATTTTATTCTATTTCGATGAGTTCTTGCTTTCGGGTTGAGCTGCATCGATTCGATCTTCAACTAGAGGTAAACTTGTCATGGCGGTTTGCATTCTCGGGATTAATGCTTCTATCTTTATGACACTCTAATCTTGTTTATGTAATTCGTCGAGTTATCATATATACTTTACAATCTTTGTTAGTTGCGCTATATAACTTGTCATCGGCCGGTTCTTGCTGTTAAGAAGTAACCGATAGGGCTATGTTTTGTTGTTAACTTAGATTGTATCGTGTATCTACCATATCTTAGAGGTTTTCATCATCTTGTTTAGATCCTTCAGTTATCTTTATGCTTAATGATGCATCGCTTGAGTTCGATCTATTAAGTTCTATTTATAATTGTGATATCTAGCCTGTTTTATGATAATTAATAGAGATAGTATCGAGGTTTCAGCCGATCTTACCTGATTTAGCTACTTTATATCCTATATGTTCGATTGATATGCTAAATCTGCCATTTATATTAAGATCTTATTGCATTAAGGTATATTAGGCTTCTTGTTTGATATATTATGCTTGTTCTAATATCTTAGTATAGAGTGGTATTGGAGTATTAGCCGGTACATACTAGATCTTTTTGATCGGCTATGCTATAAACATCTATATAATCAATACTTTAGTATATATTTCGACTTAAATGATTTATACTGTCTCGGCACGGCGACCGATCTATCCCAATCACTTAGTTTAAATATATATCGAAGTAGAGGTTATATGTTATTAATATCTATAGCCGATCTAGTAGATTTAGTCTTATTTCATTTATTAATGACTGCCGATCGATTCAGATATGACATCGGCTCAGAGATAAATGATATGTCATCGGCGACTAACCGATCGGCGGCTATCGTCTATGGATTTAACCGTGTTTTTCTTGTATTTCTTTCTTGTTGATTGCTGTATCAAATCAACTGGCACGCTTACGAACCTACAGGCGAGATTTTGAACCTGCACATTACTTAAGCAGATCTTCCAGGCCAGTGTATGTTTTTCGCATCAACAGACTATTAATAGAAAAAAATAAAAAAGGTCAATCATATAAAATTGATGTTTCTAGATTTATCATTAGACAAACTATCATAATATGCAACTCTTTTTATTTAAAATATTTTATTTTTATTGATATTGTTAGTCAAAGTAGCATCTCGAAGATCGTGTCAGAGTCCAAAAGTTGTTATATTTTGGGACAGAGGGAGTATATAATACCGCTTATAATAAATAATGTATAGTTAGATGTAGGATGGTGGTTATAGGTAGAATGTGGAGAAATTTGAATTCGAAGTGGTTGATATGACAAGTAGCACTATCATAGTGATAACTATTTTACTATAACTTTTAAATACTATAAAGATACTAAGTATTATAGGATGGTGGAAGTACATACCCAGATGTGGTCGATGTCATCGTCCTTTCTGCTAGCTAAAGCTTCAGTTAAAACCGAGGTGGCCGTCTGACCGTCGTTGTTAAGCAGTGTGACGTCTATGCCTTGGTGAAGCAATAAAGCAGAAATTATCCGCGAATTAAGCTTCTCTGCTGCGATATGCAGAGCAGTTTGTCCGTGTTTATCTTGGATGTTAACGAGATGCCGTAGTTGTTCTGACCCCAGAACAAATTGTACAAACTCTACGTGATCATCGTATGCAGCTGCGTGAAGACATGTCCAGCCTGTTTTGTTGCAGTATGGAGTATCTGGACAATGCTTAAGAAGCTCTCGAGCAACAGCAACATGGCCGTTACCTCCGGCGGTACAAAGAAGACCGCTGCCATCTCTGGACATTAGATACCCTAAAGACGGATCATATTTCAACAGTACTGTTACGACATCGATCTTGCCATCCTTTACAGCTCGCCACATTGGAGCATCTGCATACTTGCCATCACCAATCTTTTCTCTGGCCAGCCTAGGATGTGCCTCCATAATCCTTTTAGCGATATCTGGAATAAGGAAATGAAAAATGGCAAAACAAGAAGAGGATCAACGTACACTACTGAAGAAGATCAAGTAAATTAACATGGTATATGTATATATATATGTCAGAGATTATAATTTGCTGCTGTAACGATAAATACTAGACTCTGGCGGTCTCACCTGGATTGTCATTTCTTACGGCGGCATGCAGAGCATTTTGCTTACCGGGTCCCCTATGAGCAGCATCGGAAATCTCCAACAGTTTCGCGACGACATCTGTAAGATTCCTCACCGCTGCAATGAACATGGGTGACTCTTTGTCGTTGTTGGAAACTCGCGACAATGCTGGCTCCGCCTTGATGAGCTCCAGGGCGAGCTTGCTGTCGCCGCTGCGGATGGCGTGGTGCAGCGCGTTGCATCCTTTCTTGTCTTTCTGTGTGATTGCCTTGCTCAGCTGGTGACATTGGCAAAGCTTTAGCAAAAGGGAAGCTATTGATAAGGAAGCACGGCCACCACGTTTGGCGGCTGTGATGAGGGGTGTCTCGTTGTCTGCGTTGACGGCAGCGAGGAGAGACGGGTTCAACGCCACTACAGCCTTGCAGAACTCCTCGTGACCCTGGGCGCAGGATATGTGGAGGCAGGTGTTGCCGGCCGCGGTTGTTATAAGCAGCACGTTTGGATCCTGTGAAGCCATGTCGTGGATTGATGTTGCATCACCAGACATCGTTGCTTTCAGCCATTCTGGGGCCATTGCTGCTGAAGTAGTTCTGCTGCCAGCTTTATCTTTGGATCCTTCTAATCCGGTATCATTGGTTACCTTTGCTTCCGGGACACACTTGTCCATACTTGATTCTCCTAAGGCATTACTAGTTGCAGCTGTACCGATGACCATCTACCACAAAATGAAACTGATCAAATAATCCAATAAGCCAACAAAGAAGATCAAAACGTTCGAATAAACTGTTTATTATGCAGTCACATCATATATTGAAATAGTTTTACTTGATCCCATTCACTTTTTTTCACTATGTGATTGGTATCCCTCTTATTTTAATACTAACGCACGGTATTTTCTCTCATATAATAACATACATGTTTTCTCAATGTATTATTCAAATATATTAAAATGACAACATAATTTTAAATTTTGTACTAACTTTACGAAACTACTAATGTGTAATATTCATATTGTATTTTATATACGTGTTAGTTATTAATTATTTTTAATATCAAATTTTAGTCATTTGTACATTCTATTTCTTTCAATATTTCTTTGTTTTAATTCCGAATTTTTGTTATCTGTAAATTGTATTTCTATATACTCCCTCTGCTCCACAAAGAGACAAATTCTAGCATCCCAATGCATCATTAAAGGAGAGGATAAATGTCCAAACTACCCCTTAATATTAGTAAATTAGTATTGGTGGGTAGGTAGGTAAGGGGTATTGAAGGAATAAATTTTTTTGATTTGTGAACCGAGAGTAGATAAGAAGGTAGAGGTAGATTTATTTTCGGACAAAGTTTGAATTGTAGAAGTTGATTTATTTTGAGACGGAGGGAGTTGACTCTAGGCTCTTCTTCCAATAATATTTTTTTTAATTCTGAATTTTTATTATTTCTAATTGTATTTCTATGTGGACTTAAACTCATCTTTCAATATTCATTAATTTTTAATTTCGAATTTCACTTACTTCTAGATTGTATTGCTATATTGACTTTATACTCTTCTTCCCATGTTTCTTTTCAATTTCGAATTTTAGTTATTTGTAAATTGTATTTTTATACGAACTCTAAACTCTACTTTTAATTTTATTATGTTTATTCCGAATTTTAGTTACTTTTAAATTCCTATATGGACTCTATACTCTGCTTCTGTTATTCCTTATTTTTAATTCCGAATTTCTATTATTCCTTAATTGTATTTCTATATGGACTCTGTACTCTACTTATAATATTCCTTGTTTTTAATTTTGAATTTCTATTATTTCTTAATTGTATTTCTATATGACTCTATTCTCCTCTTCCAATATTCCTTATTTTTTAATTCCGAATTTCAACTATTTCTAAATTGTATTTCTATATGGGCTCTGTTTTTCTTTTTCTCCTATTAATATGAGAATTTCTAGGATAAGCCAACAAGAACATCAAAACATTCAAATGAACTGTTTATTATGCAGTCGCATCACATATAATTAAATAGTTTTACTTGATCCCATTCACTTTTTTCACTATGTGATTGGTATACCTCTTATTTTAATACTAATTCTCTTATATACAGCGTTTGTTAGAAAAACTAGGAATGACTCACGCAACGCGTGGGCATTCATATTATTAAAACAAAATATTATAGTTTGTTCAAAAATCATATCTCATAGGGCAAACTATAGGTCGGGTGAATCTAAAAACAATTCATTGACTTACAAGATAGATCAAGCTCATATGACTTCTGAACCAACCTTTGGATCGAGTATGCAATTATCATGCATACCATTCAATATTGTGAAAAGGAAAAATTAGGACGGTAAGGAACTCAAGGTTATTGTGACCGAATCACTTCACAAAGACGCATGATTTAGGCCCTGTTTGATTCAGCTTAGGATTATTATAATCTAGATTATTATGAGTATATAAGCTGAAACAAATAAGTAGATTATTATGATAGATTATTATAATCTATAAGCCAGATTAGTATAATCTAATATACTAATCTATAAGCCAGATTAGTATAATATGAAAATTATGGTTGGATTTTTTTTCTCCGTTCGTACAAGTTTAAAATTTCATATTTTTTCTCCATAATTCTAATGAATTTTTAAGGTGTTTTATGTTAGGAAACAATTCACCTACACAATTACTTGGCTTGTAGTCCAAAATATCAACAATAGTTTGCAGCTAATTTCTTTCTTTTTTGTATGTTTGTTTGTTTTTGTTCAAAACAATATTTATTTGAAATAAGAGTAAAAATATATTAGTATGTGTAGTGTGCCTATAAATTTTGAAGTGTTTTTAATAAAGTTGATGGGCGATTGTGATCAACTTAGCTACTTCAGGTAGAGCACTAGGTCATATGCCCACTAGGCAAGGACACAATGTGCATCGTGCAAAGACTGGAAAGAGATCTTTAGAGGCTTTTTTAGAACAAAAGATAGACCTGATGGTCTACTATCATAGCAAAATATTTTTTATTAAAAATTGTTCAAAATAATGGGTTATAAATTAGTTTATATCGATCATAAATTGCTAATTTAATGGTACAAAATAAAAGGTGCACCTAACTAAGAATTATAATTGTTAATATAATGGGTAAAATAATATGATTTTATAAATTTTCTTTTTTAAACATTGTGGAGCTAATTTAGTTACGTATATATGATAATATATACAATCTATGTTTATAAAGTCAACTTAAAATTATTTTCACTAATAATAATTGTGATCTCATCTATTCATGGAGAAAAGAGGGAAGGAGACCGAAGCGGATGTATTTTTTAATGACAAATGTAATTTATTTTTTTTATCTTTTTATTTTTTTAAATTATACTACCTCAGTGCTAGGAAAATACAACAATAGGTGAACTCACTCTTTGCTCAACTTAACCCAAATTTTAGTGAGAGTTTTATACTACCTAAATGCTCTACCTTTATATTGCTATGGTTTATATCCAAAGGCATCATCACTACGCCAAGAAGTATAGGTTATCTTGAGAACGACAAGGGTTACAATATCATTTTCCAATAAGAAGTTAGAGTAATTTTACTTAAGGCTGTGCAGGAGCTGAAGGGCTATGCGCGAACCCGAGAAAACTTTTTGCATTCTCATTTATGTTAGCCGTGATTACTTGGATGTGGTTTCTTATGTTCACACTAAGCTAGGAGGGATGTTCCCACTCTACTTTATCCATTAGATAACTTTTGTTCAATTAAAACCTCATGTACTAGATGGGTACCCCACGCGTTGCTGCAGGAGAATTGTGTGATAATATAGTATATATGAGTTCTAAAATTTTCTTTTTTCCCTACTATATGATTTTTTCATGTGTTTATTTTTTTACCTTTATCAATTATCCATAGGTTATAAATGATTGGGTTGTATGGTGTGCCTTTTGGGGGAAGAGATGTAATTTATACCCTTGATAAATCATCCAAAGCCTAAAAACAATTTAGATGATGCGAAGAGGTGCAATTTACACCCTTGATGAATCATCCGATGGCTAAAAATAATTGAGATGATGCGGCTTCAAGAGAGAAGAGAGAAATAGCATTAACTACGCTTAGTGGGGATGAACTTTATAGATATACTAGGTGATTCCCTGCGCTTTGCTGCGAGAATTACTAAGTAATTTCTAACATATATATCTTTCAACAATCGAGCAAGAAGTAAGTATGATGTTGATTATTAACAACAAATAAAACTGATTTTTTTCAAGCCATATTTGAAGAGAAATAAATTTAATAGACTTTGTAGAGGATTATAGATGAAATTTATGTTGTTGGCCAAAATTTGTATCGCAAGAAGCGGAAGACAACGGAAAAAGAAATGAAAAGTTAGGATTTATTAGTAGTAAACATGAAACAAACTAAATAATATCTTCGCTTTGATTCAGAATATATGGATGTATCTATGTTAAGTATTATAAAAAATGATGGATATATTTGTTGAAATATTATGGAAATGATGAGAGAGGTGATGATTGGATCTATTTGCATTTTGATTTGTAGAATTAAATAAAGTATGGATGATATTGCATGTTTGTATGAACTATTTGATAATTAGTTGTTGCTAGTGAATGATGAGGTGGCATGTTTGCATGTTGAGCTTTATACTTAGTGGGCTTTAACTTTATAGAAAGCATAGATGAGAGACGATTGTTGAAGATTGCATAAGTGTCTTACCCCTCTTATGTGGATTAGTCCTGGATTATGGTTCTGTGATTGCTCGGTTTGATGGGTCGGAATCCAAGAGGATTCGGATCGTTCTCACCCTCACCACTTGGTCGCATCCAACCCTTGCAGGTATAAAGCTAGTTATCCTCTTGTGCACGGTTTACGCCGGTGCTCTTTGGTTCAAAACCTACTACCGTGAAGATCGAGCCTCCCCTTGCGGGTGTGTTCGTATCAGTTACCTAGTTCTACTTGGATAAGAGGATACTCAATGATATAAATACAAGACTCCCTAGAAGGAGAGAGACATGGGGACAAATTTAGACAAACCCAATGTGGACATGAGGGATCTAGAGATATATTCAATTTCGTCGAGTTCATGTTTGAGGAATAAGACTGCACAAGTCGTTGATCATATGTGAGAGCTCCATGCTGCTAGACCGATAGGGACTAGATTAGGTCAACTCAAATGTTGTACTCGTGTGATACTGATATATAAGGGCAACAATGACTCCGGTCAACAAGAGTAGAGCTATTACTGTCAGTTACGGGGTCCGAACCTATATAAAAATCGATATATTCCGTCTCTTATTCCTCAATCTTGTGCATACCCTAGCACCAACAATCCTCAAACTCTACAAATACCATAGATAGATATAGCTCGTCGACAAGTGATATACGTTCTGTAGGTTTGTCTCGAAAAGCTTCTGATTCGCCCACGAGACAGATGGTTAACTTCAAATCAATCCAAATTGACCTAGAGGTTGGTCTGTTCTCTAAATTGGCTCCGTTAGTGGACTTTGGGTGTGTTCACTAGAACAAGTTCCCATCCGGAACAGTGATCACGGAAAACAGAGCAATCCATTAGCACATGATTAATTAAGTATTTGCTTTTTTTACAAAAATGGATTAATTTGATTTTTTAAGCAACTTTCGTATATAAACTTTTTGTAAAAAATACACCGGTTAGCAGTTTGAAAAGCGTGCGCGTGGAAAATGAGGCAGAGAGGTTGGGAAAAGGGTCATCTGAACACAGCCTTTGTCCTATTCCAAACCCCATATTGATTTAGAGTTCTCTAGATCGAGATGGTTGGTGACTATTAATATTGTAAATCTTTAGCTGATGGGTAATAAATTAAGGAATACTTATAGTATTTTTAGAGCATAGATGGGTAACTTATAGTCTTCCCACTTCTTGATAGAAGGACGTTCGCTACACTACTTAAAAAATAATGTTCTTGTACAGGGACCCATTTAGATTGCAGATAACTAGTCGCGTCTGCGAAAATCATCCTCCATTTTTGTGTGCGGTTCCATGTGAAAACCACATGCAAAAATCAATTTTCGCAGGTGGGCCTCCTAATAGACCCACACGGAAAAATACTCATTCCCTATGAACCTGTTCAAAAAAAAAAATCAAATTTCCTTTCTCATCTCCC
>CM020188.1:14379206-14395853 GCA_009805545.1 Oryza longistaminata | reverse complement strand
GTCACAGGTGACTAGTTACCTGTGACGGGTCACCACCGGATGGCTCACCGATGACGGCATCTCGTAGGACCCGTCAAAGGTGACCCTCATCACTGACCAGCACTTATGCCCGTCATAGATATGCCGTCACAGGTGCGAGAATCTGGCGTAGTGAGGAGCTGATTCAGTACATCATCACCGGCCTTGGCGAGGGCTACAGCGAGGTGGTGTCGGCTGTCTGCGCTCGGGTTGAACCAATCTCTGTGAGTGATCTGTACTCTCAAGTGTTGAACTTTGAAGCTCGCCAAGCCATCTACCGCGGCGCACAGGAGGTCACCGTCAATGTTGCCAACTGTGGAGGCTTCAACCACGGGGGCGTGGCAACAGCAATGGTGGCCAAGGGGGTTCGCGCGGCGGCGGCGGCGGCCGTGGTCGCGGCAACGGAGGAGGTGGCCGTGGTCGCGGCCGCACATCAGGAGGCGTTGATAAGAGACCAATCTGCCAAGTGTGTTTCAAACGAGGGCACACGGCAGCAGATTGTTGGTATAGGTACGACGAGGATTACGTTCCTGACGCCAAGCATGTTGCAGCTGCAGCGGTTAACTCCTATGGAGTTGACACAAATTGGTACATCGACACTGGTGCTACAGATCATGTCACGGGAGAGCTGGACAAGCTCACTATGAAGGAAAAATACAACGGTGGTGAACAAATCCACACAGCAAGTGGTGCAGGTATGGATATTAGTCATATTGGTCATGCTATTGTTCATAATCCCAATAGTCGTAATATCCATCTTAGAAATGTTTTATATGTGCCTCAAACTAAGAAAAATCTTGTTTCAGTACATCGCTTAGTTAATGATAACTCTGTCTTTCTTAAATTACATCGTGATTATTTCTTTCTTAAGGATCAAATCACCAGGAAAACTCTCCTTAAGGGAAGATCATGGCGCACGCTATATCCTCTACCACACTCCTCCTTGAAGCAAGCCTACAGTGCCATCAAACTATCTTTGGACCGGTGGCATCATCGTCTTGGTCATCCTTCCATTACCACGGTTAAACAAGTAGTCAATAAGTTTAGCCTCCCCTGTTCAGATTTGTCTAGTGAGTCAGTTTGTAATAATGCTTGTCAACAAGCAAAGAGTCATCAATTACCTTTTCCTATTTCTTCCAGTGTTTCCAAACACCCCTTAGAACTTGTCTTTTTCTGATGTTTGGGGACCTGCTCCAGAGTCTGTTGGGAGAAAAAAAAATATTATGATAGTTTTATTGATGATTTTAGTAAATTTACTTGGATTTATCTCATACAGCATAAGTCTCAAGTGTTTGACAAGTTTCAGGAGTTTCAAGTCATGGTAGAACGTCAATTTGATAGAAAAATTCTAGCCATGCAAACTGACTGGGGAGGCGAATATCAATCCCTTAACTCTTTTTTTTCTAAGATTGGCATTGTTCATCATGTTTCTTGTCCTCATACTCACCAACAGAATGGGTCGGCTGAGAGAAAACATCGTCATATAGTTGAGATCGGTTTATCTCTCCTATCTCATGCATCCATGCCATTAAAGTTTTGGCGGCAACTTATCTTATTAACCGTGTGCCTAGCAGAGTTATCCATAATATTAGTCCCCTTGAAAAACTGTTCAAACAAAAACCCGATTACTCCTCCTTGAGAATTTTTGGTTGTGCCTGTTGGCCTAATCTTCGCCCCTACAATAATCACAAATTACAATTTCGCTCTAAGCGTTGTGTTTTTCTTGGGTTTAGCACTACGCATAAAGGGTTCAAGTGTCTTGAGGTCTCCACAGGACGCATCTATATTTCTCGCAATGTTGTCTTTGATGAGAATATTTTTCCCTTCACTGAACTTCATGCCAATGCTGGTGCCCGTCTTCGTTCTGAGATTGATATTCTCACTCCTGAACTGCTAGGACCCATACGGTCTGTTGGGAATGAACAATGCATGCATCCTGTGACTAATCCATTATCTGCTGATGTTTCTGCTGCTTTATCTAATCCTGCTAATGAGCCACATGAAGATGGTGCAGTACATCCCGCTGATGCAGAAGATCCGCCGGCGACGCCTCCTCTGGATGCCGGTTCTGGTCCAGAACCAGACCGTGTCGTCCACCACTCCCCTGCGGCCACGTCATCAGGCCATCATCCGGGTCCCACACCTGGTTCTGTGCCACGGGGGGCAGCATCATCGCTAGCAGAGGAGACAGCAGAAGACTCAGTGTCGCAGGCGGTGCAGGAGCAGGAGCAGGAACATGCACAGGCTGTCACAGATGAGACCAAGAGCACCCGCAATGGTAAAGTAAGGTGCTCTCTATAAAACATGTACATCTCAGCAATAGACTAGATTAATAGTAAACCACCTCAATAGTATGTCTACATGGGTATCTATAGCTCTCTCATGCATTGCCTCGTTTTTCTCTATAGACTATCTCTAAGTTAGTAGATAGCTTTGCTCTCTCTCTCTTCATTTAATATCTTCCAAGTAGGAAAATATGCTGACATGGATCTCTTGTAGAGAGCCTACAGATAACCATTGCGGGTGCCCTAATACAGTACAGCATGCAGATGTGACTGGCACAGGTTCAGAGGCACCGGCAGGACCGCGCACCAGGTTGCAAAGTGGAGTTCGCAAAGAAAAGGTATATACTGATGGTACTATTAAATATAAGCATTCTTGGTTTACTGTTTCAAGTGAACCTACAAATGATTTAGAAGCCTTAAAGGATAAAAATTGGAAACTAGCAATGGATTCAGAGTATGATGCTTTAGTTAAGAATAAAACTTGGCATCTTGTTTCTCCTCAGAGAGGGAGAAATATTATTGACTGTAAGTGGGTGTATAAAATTAAAAGGAAAGCTGATGGTACCCTAGATAGGTATAAGGCAAGGTTAGTAGCAAAAGGATTTAAACAGAGGTATGGTATTGATTATGAAGATACCTTTAGCCCTGTTGTTAAAGCTGCCACTATCAGAATAATATTGTCTTTAGCAGTGTCTAAAGGTTGGAGTCTTAGACAGCTAGATGTTCAAAATGCCTTTCTGCATGGGTACCTAGAAGAGGAAGTCTATATGCTACAGCCACCAGGTTTTGAGGATCCTACTAAGCCACATCATGTGTGTAAACTTGATAAAGCTCTGTATGGGTTAAAACAGGCACCTAGAGCCTGGTTCTCTAGATTAAGTAAAAAGTTGATGGACCTAGGTTTTAAAGGATCAAAACCTGATACGTCTCTGTTCTTTCTGAATAAAGGTGATATAACTATGTTTGTTCTGGTATATGTTGATGATATCATTTTAGCCAGCTCTTTAGAGAGGGCCACTGCAGCTTTACTTCAGGATCTAAAAGGGGAATTTGCACTCAAAGATCTTGGTGAGCTGCATTATTTTCTCGGAATAGAGGTAAGCAAGGTTCAGAATGGCATTGTACTGAATCAAGACAAGTATGCCAATGATTTATTGAAGAAAGTGGGCATGATAGATTGTAAACCTGCTAATACACCTCTTTCAGTAAGTGAGAAACTCTCCCTTCATGAAGGCTCATTGTTAGGGCCTGAAGATGCAAGTCACTATCGCAGTGTTGTTGGTTCTTTGCAATATTTGACTCTTACTAGACCTAACATAGCTTTCTCTGTTAATAAAGTTTGCCAATTCTTGCAAGCTCCCACAACTGTACATTGGATTGCTGTGAAAAGGATTCTTAGGTACTTAAAGCAATGCACTCGGTTAGGACTTGAAATTCATAAGTCAGGATCTACTTTAGTCAGTGGCTTCTCTGATGCAGACTGGGCAGGTTGTTTAGATGACAGAAGATCAACAGGAGGATTTGCAATATTTCTGGGTTCAAATCTGGTCTCCTGGAATGCTAGAAAACAAGCCACTGTGTCTAGATCTAGCACAGAGTCAGAATACAAAGCTATTGCCAATGCCACTGCAGAAATAATGTGGGTGCAGACTTTACTTGCAGAGTTAGAGATTAAAAGTCCAAAAGCTACTAAAATATGGTGTGATAATCTTGGAGCTAAGTATTTGTCAGCTAATCCAGTGTTTCATGCCAGAACAAAACACATAGAAGTTGACTATCACTTTGTCAGAGAACGGGTAAGTCAGAGACTTCTAGAAATTGATTTTGTTTCTACTAATGATCAAGTTGCAGATGGATTCACTAAACCTCTGTCAGTAAGACTCCTGGAGAATTTCAAAAGCAATCTGAACCTGGTTAGGTCCGGATTGAGAGAGGGTGTTAGTTAGCATGAAAGGTTCGGATCATGTGATCACGACCTGACAGCTTGCATGCATGTAGTTGTTGAGGTTAGTTTGGATTAGGTAAGTCTATCCATGCGGATCAGGTTAGCCTTACCTCCACATGCGATAACAGATATTTGTTAGAGTTTGTTTTCTGTTTTCTGTTACTGCATGCAGTCTTTTCATCAATCTCGGCTTCGGTTGTTCTCAGCTGCGCCGAACTCTGTATCGCCACGATGTGGGCTGTTCCCATCACATATATATTAACACGAAGGCGACGCACAGGATCAGTGCGATCGTTTCCACCCAAACTAATTCACATTTAAACCCTTGGCCATGGGGTCTGGCACAACCACACACGAGAAAAGACTCGCATATACTCGATTTTAGGAGGCAAATCTCCAGGGGGAAAAATCTGCCATCTAGCGTGCTCGCTCCAAGAAAGGTAATTAGTTTTTTTAACCCTGCATTCTCTGCTTTATTTATTTGTATCAAGTTTATCACATATATATTAGGAAAAGCAATTTTTACTGTGATATTTACGGATATTAGAATCAATCTAAATTTTCCATCTTTTCTCATTCAATGGAATGTGTCAATTTATCCTATCACCTTAATCAGTAGTACAAGTAAGAGTATAATCAATAGATCAATGGTTTACGTCGTTCCCGTTGGTAGAAGAACAACCCCGCAGCGACTACTGTATGTTCATTAGAATGTTTTTGGCTTACCCTTTTCAGGTCATTACAGAGATACCAAGCCCTTACATACCATGGCTGTGCCATCGCCATTGCTGCTGCTGCTACCGCTGTTGCTGTGTTACAGAGTCGGAAACGTCCATTGTTCGCCAGTTCATCAGAGCAGCATCGATCTGCACTCGCTGCTCGAGTTCAAGCAGGGCATCACTAGTGACCCAAATGGAGCCTTGAAGTCTTGGAACACCAGCGTCCGCCACTGTAGGTGGAAGGGCATCATGTGTACCCATGCACAGCCATGGCGCGTCTCAGGGCTTAACCTCGTCGGTGAAAGCTTGGGTGGCCAAATTAGTTCATCTCTGGGAAACCTGACCTTCCTTAATTAGTAAGCTTGACCTCTCCCAAAATAGTTTCTTTGGCCCGTTGCCTCTTCTTAATCGGCTCCAACAACTGCAGAACCTTACCCTAAGAAACAACCTTTTGGACGGGTCTATTCCTGATGAACTTACAAATTGTTCCAGCTAATCATACTTGGACCTCTCCGGAAACTTTCTAGTGGGTGCGATTCCTCTGAACATAAGCTTACTTTCGAACCTAGAGCGTTTGATCCTTCCCAAGAGGCCAAGAATAATCTCACCGGGACCATCCCGGAAACCATAGGAGACATGACCTCTTTAAAAGGACTCTATCTTGCTATCAATAATCTTAGTGGAAGCATTCCTGTCAAGATTTGGCGATTGCCGAATCTTGTGGATTGGTTTGCTCGGTCAAAATAATTTGTCAGGTGAAATACCACAATCCCTCCATAATCTATCTTCTCTAGAAAGATTAGGCTTGGAGTTAAATATGCTAGGCAAAGCATTGCCACCTTATATTGGTGATACTCTACCCAATCTCCAACTCCTTACCATGGGTGGAAACATGTTTGAAGGTCAAACCCCAGCTTCTTTAGGTAACGCTTCAGGGCTACAGGTAATAGATTTATCAGGAAACAAATTCGATGGGAAAGTTCCTGCTTCTTTGGGAAGGCTTTCCAGCCTAGATTATCTAAGCCTAGGGGAAAACAGGCTTGGAGCAAGCAATAGCTATAGCTGGGAATTCTTACATGCACTGGGGAACTGTAGCTCGCTACGAGTGTTCTCAATCTCTGGTAACCAGCTAGGGGGAAATATACCTAATTCGATTGGTAACTTGCCAAACAGTCTTCAGAATCTCGTATTAAGCGGAAACAAAATATCTGGTATAGTTCCCGAGCGTAGGGAACCTTCATAACTTAACTTGGCTAGGGCTAGATGAGAACAGATTGACTGGTCCAATTGACGAGTGGATTGGGAAGCTAACAAATCTTGAACGTTTAAACCTCCGTGAGAACAACTTCAATGGGCCGATTCCACCCTCAATTGGCAATCTCACTCAATTAACAAAGTTACTTCTAGGAGGAAATGAATTCACAGGTACCAGCTTGTGAAACCTTAGCTTAAATAATGCTCATGGTAACTTACCTATAGAGTTATAAGGTATTCAGCGTCACGATAATGACATCATGCGCACTGTCCAATAATGGTTTAGATTGTCCAAGTAACTACAGAATTTGCTACTAGTATTTTCAACATCTCTTAGAGCTGCATCCTTGATCAAACAGTTTAACTGGCAAATTCCTGATAGTTCGGGGCAATTCAAGAGATAGAAACAATCCGGATGAAGTCAAACCTTTTCATAGTTAACATTCCAATGTAATTTAGATATATCTCCATTTTTTTCAATTATGTTGAACTGAATTGTTAGCAATGTAAAAAAAAATACGAGATTTAGAGGGAGAGACGTCCCTCCAAACATTTTTTAAGAAAAAAATGTAAGCGTGTTGGTGATTAAACACGAGACCTTAGGGTTTGAAACCACATACCCCTTGCTACTACACTATCAAGTGCATCTCAGTTAGTAATATTAATTGTTTATATATTGTCGCAAAACTTCATGGGAGTATTCCACAAAAGTTTACTCAATTAGGTCTTGTTTGGTTAATCCCTCTTACAAGAGAATCGAGAGCGATTTGGAGGGAATTTATTTCATATCTATTGTGGTGTGAAATTATCCTTCTCAATCTCCTTTATTCTCTTCATCATGGGATTAACCGTACAAGCCCAAGAAGATTTCTTAGCAGGATATATCATAACCGCGCAGCCGTCCATCCTCGTCGAACAAACGTTAATTAAAAAACTAACACATATAATATATTATAGGCGCCGTTCTTTTAGAAAAACCGGTACCAAAAAAACCCTAGCTGAGCCACATGACGAGGGAGAGATATTTTAGCCGCGCCCTCTCTCCCTCCCCAACCTTATCTTCTCGCGTCTCTCTCTTGCCCTCCTCTCGCTCTCATCTCTCTCTCTCTCTCTCTCTCTCTCTCTCTCTCTCTCTCTCTCTCTCTCTCTCTCTCTCTCTCTCTCTCTCTCTCTCTCTCTCTCTCTCTCTCTCTCTCTCTCTCTCTCTCTCTCTCTCTCTCTCTCTCTCTCTCTCTCTCTCTCTCTCTCTCTCTCTCTCTCTCTCTCTCTCTCTCTCTCTCTCTCTCTCTCTCTCTCTCTCTCTCTCTCTCTCTCTCTCTCTCTCTCTCTCTCTCTCTCTCTCTCTCTCTCTCTCTCTCTCTCTCTCTCTCTCTCTCTCTCTCTCTCTCTCTCTCTCTCTCTCTCTCTCTCTCTCTCTCTCTCTCTCTCTCTCTCTCTCTCTCTCTCTCTCTCTCTCTCTCTCTCTCTCTCTCTCTCTCTCTCTCTCTCTCTCTCTCTCTCTCTCTCTCTCTCTCTCTCTCTCTCTCTCTCTCTCTCTCTCTCTCTCTCTCTCTCTCTCTCTCTCTCTCTCTCTCTCTCTCTCTCTCGCTCTTAGTGGCCGCGACTGGCGGCGAGCGGCAGGCAGCGCCCGATGGTGTGGTAGCGACCCTCGGTAGTGTCAATTCCGGCGGCGAGCGGTGCCCCACGCCCCTCAGTAGCGTCGGATCTGGTGGAATGGCGGCAGCCCGAGCTCCTCAACGGCGACCGGCTGCTTGGATCTGTCGGTGTGGCGGCGGCCTGCACCCCTCGGCAGCGCATGATCCGGCGGCGTGGCGGCGAAAAATTATTAATAAATGAACTTATTGCGAAACATGCATTAAAAGTAAAAATGATGTCAATATTAAAATGGATTGTAATATTAGTTCGCCTCCTCCAAATTGTCAAAAAAAAAAAAAACTGTCCCCGAGAACGTCAAGTTATGTAATCTTGTTTGCGACCAAAAGTTACTCCCCCCCCCCCCCCCCCCCTCCTCCCTACAAAAGGAAACTGATGGATGTTGGCAAGTACTTCTTTCAGCTGAAAATTTTTCAAAAAAAAAAACTAAGCACGTAATTAATCTGCCATCCGTTAACCTTTTCTTTGCCAAAAACTTCAGCCCTCTGCCTCACTCCTCACTAAGCCATCCCCTTGCAATTTAATTTGGAGCGTACCAAAACGCCGGTGGACGTAGAGTCGGATTGGCACGCGGATAACAGACGTCAGATAATACCAATCCTATGAAAATTAATATGCTTCTTTCTCCGATGCGTCGGTTGTCGCGGCAAACGTCGGATACGCCGGCATGATCATCCCCGGCCGTTCTGTCACGGATTTCTTCCACTTTTGCTAGTCCAACGGCCTCGCTAATCTCTCTCTCTCTCTCGTTGATAGCCAATCAACAGCACGTGATTTGGAAGGGCTCACACGTGGGGAAGCATCGCATCTGGGACCGGTGTCATTAAGGCGAGAGTCATATCCTGTTTCGGTCTGTGCAGAAACGAGTTGGATTGGAGCTAGTATCTGTTCTTAATCATGGAGCCTCTGCATCTTTTGTCAGCTCAACTTGGGTTGCTTATTTTTAGTCCCATCAATAAAGTGTCTTAGTACTAGCTTCTTGTATGGACAGCTATTCCTACTTTTAAATCCATCTCGCGCTCCAACAGAAAATATTGGCTTTGACATAGCCTTGATTTGGGCCTAGCAACGGGAATTGCCACTTCGATTGAACCAATATAACTCAGGGAAGCCCCAATTGACTTGGACGGCTACAGGCCAAGACGAGGTGGAAACAGTACCAAAGGCCATCAAAGCTGGCCTGCGTTACACTTGCCTTAGGAATGGAGACTGGAGAGTGCTAAAACCTTGAGGTTTTTTGTTGTGTCTGGAAAAAAAAAACTGTCCACAAGTTATTTTGGTGTGTGTGGAGAGAGAAACGCCTAGGGGTCTTCCGGTTAGCTCCACAAGGGTCGGTGGGATAGACGATCTGAGTTCGAAACCTCATCCCTGTGCTAATGTATTTGATATGTGGAAATCGTTCTTAATATGGTGTGCGTGTGTCTGTGTGCTGGAGAAAAACCTGAGATTATGTTAATGGATTATTACCCAGGTAAGCCTCTCAGTACATATTTCATTCAGATTTCAAAGCCAACAGACTAGAAATTTAGAATAGAATGATAGAACTCGTTGGGTTCACGGACTCTACCCGCCTAGAGAACTCTAGATCGAATCCTCGGTGTCGATAATTATGGCAGTGTGCACCCCTTCTGCTGATTAGTGTAGAGGCTGAACCCAGAAAGTGGCATAAATCCTGGTGTAGGAAAAAAGAATCTTACTAAAATTCAATTATCTTATTACGGCATTGCTTGCCTCTTTACTCCTTGACCTAGGCCAGTAGCCTAAAACAAAAGAGAACAAAAACCAACCTTGCGCGAGAATTTTCTAAAAACATCAAGGGCCGTTACTACTGGCCCCATGCCCAAGTTGCTTCGGCCCAGCCCCCTGGACACGGTTACTCCTCGGACTTCTTTCTTGGCCATGTGTGATGGCGTCAGAAGTCGATTCCGCAACAGGAATTTAACTCATCCCTCTGGTTCCTCTCCGCCACCACATATTCCCGTCGCCCGGGTGCAAAAATCCCATAGCTGGCGGCGGCAAAAGGTCACACTTCGTCTTGTAGGCCGTTCGTTTTACTCTTAATTCTGTTTGATAGAGTAGGAAACAGAAGTCATAATTGGATCTTGTTGATGAGTAAGTAACATTAGCAGCTGACATCAGAGATGTCGGCATAGCACGCAGAGTGACTTAAATTAAGGCACCAAACCACACACGATAAATGCAGTTTATGAAATCAATAAATCCCGTAACATGAGCCCGTGACTTACCGATGATGGTGCAGGTCACAACCGGCACAGAGTCGTATCGTTCGTACCGTAGCTCGGCGAAGAACGCTTGTCGGGTGACTCGGGAGGAGCCCCTTTGCCCGCTTGTGCGGCGAGCGTCCGCTTGCGTCCTCTTTTCACGTCGGAATCGTTCATCTTGCCAAGCAGCAGCTGGCTTCCACTGGGTGCTCCCCTGCGAGCCAGAAAGCTGACAATGAAACCCAGAGCGCGCGTCTGAAGCTGACGGACGCATAACCCAGAGCCTTGACAGGGTCGAACTCGGCGGCCCTGGAAAATGGTTGCTACTATTGTCAGTAACATGGTTTCAGTTTAAGTACATGCTAATCGTCGTCGGGTTTGCATACATACAGATTCAGCTGTTACTTTGCACTTATGTACGTAGTGAGGTGCTACTGGATTGTCTAAGCGTTGTACATTGCTAGTGATGAAGAGCGCCGGTTGACATGGTCGACGATTTCAAGGAGAGTTCAGTTTGCTCCCTCGCCTTCTGCGAATTGTCGCAATGGGGCGATTGTTATGTTTGTTTGGCCGCACAGTTACTTCCCTCATCTTGTAAGAAGGAAAGAAGAAAGTATGCTTCCTTCCAAAAAACCTATCACTGCTTCTCGATGCACACTTTATATTGTAAATTCAAAAACACCAAAATGCAATTCGAGAAAGCTATTCCACAACAAGAAATTAGTCCAACAACGAGAGCAATTCTAAATTTTCGCAACCTTTAGATATTATGGTCTAATTAAGTTGCACAAAATCACAAAGGTTTTGGCACGTATCACATAACCTTGGGTTGGTATTATAGGCTAAAAGTTTCACGAAACTAAACTATTTATCATTTTAACTTTGATCGGAGAAACACTCAGGAGTTTTTCGGCTAGCTCGCACAAGATGGTGGGCTAGACGATTTGGGTTCGAAGCCTCATCTCTTCTAATTATTTGATATTAGATCCTTCCCTAATGTTTATTTTAACTTTGATCTACTACACTTTTAAGGTCTCACAATCAACAATTACATGTACAAATTTATGAGTTTTTTTATTCTGTTGTATATAAATGTTACATCCCATACAAGCATAAGCTTCTTAAAGTTGTGATATCCAAAGTATGTCAAATTGTTAATTGATGTTGGTTTTGTGAGTTTTAGAACCATAATATTTGAGGTTATCTGTCACGTGTCAAAATTTATATAGTTTTGTGAGACTACAATAGATCTGGGTTTTATAAAAATCTATTCTCTCCTCTCTCTCTTTTAAAGCTCTTCTTATGACCATCATTGCTGTGGCACACAACACATCGCTGAGGAATTCTTTTTGAATGGAATCGTGAGAGGTTATTGCAAGTTCGATTTTCGAAACGGCCCCGGCCCGAGCCAAAACCGCTGAGATCTAAACAATCAATCAACATAGGGAAAAACTTGCAGATCGATCGTGACGAGCTAGCTGTAGACGATGATCGAGAGGCGCAAACATGGCATGAGAATTGAGATCGAAGACGTACCGCCGTTCAGGGCATGGACCCCGCCTCCTCTGCAGCGGCGAATGTCGTAAGCCGCAGCGCCGCCAGCCGTTCCACCGCCTCGTCGATTCAAACGCTGCCGAAGTACAGCCCCCGCGCGACAGGTTGAATAGAAAGGGAGGCCTCGTCGTCGTCGTCGTCGCGGCGGCGGCGCGAATCAGCGAACTCCTCTCTCGCTTGTTGGGATCCCATGTCGTTGTGATCCAGCCAAGATCTAAATGTTTGTACAAGAAATTCTCAAAAAAAAAGAGAAAAGTTTTACAAGGGGAGGCTAAAGTAAATTCGGCCCATTTAAGTGTTGAGGCCATTTAGACTTTTAAGTGATCACGTGGCTGCGCATCGTGACCCAATGGAACGGGCTGGCTTGCAACTCCGTCTCCTCGCGCTTCCTCCCGACGGCGTCCCGTCCTGGATGGCCCGTGGTGGCCCGTTCGCCATTGACAGGACGAGGAGCTACGTGCGTGGGGGTGAGTACGTCGATCGTTGTTTCCGAGGAGTTGATCATCGGAGCAAAGTACTCCCCTTCCAATCTTCTTCTTCTCTCTCTCTCTTTTTCTTCCCGAAAGAAACATATGCTTTGGATCTCTAGTTACTTTCTTGATTTTCATCGGATCAAATTTGGATTCCGTTGAATAGACACAAGGCGAATAGGTTTCTCTAAACGATCGATCGATGCACGAAGCTTCAGATTCAGAGTGGCAATCCGGTCAATAGGTTGCGTACAGGTTCAGACTTCAGATTTCTTAATCTACAGCGAGCAGTGGGCTGGTTGCAGGCTTGGCAGCAGCTCAATCAGCCTCCTGTGAGTCCGTGACTCCGTGTTGGACTTTGGACGAAAGAAAACGTTTCGACCTCAAACATGCCGCTGTCGACACAGCCGACATGGCACGGGGAGCTCGCTCCACAGCCGCAGGCGAGAAGATAAGTAGCCACTACTTGCATATGGATGGTGCATCCTTTGAGCTTTCCCTTCCCGAATTCCAGTTCCAGCTACGGGGCAAGATAAGTCAGCATGTCGTTTGTCAAGACAGCACAGGGAGAAGATCAGGAAGAGGACGTTATATTGTACTGACTTCTGGGACGTACGGCGAAAGTTTAAGACGCCTCAACATTCTCGTCCTTTGTCCTGTATGGCTGGATTTGTATGTCAGCGGTCAATCCACGGCACGGCGATTTGAGAAACCAAGCACGCGGATTAACGCAATGTTATTTTGGAAGTGTTTTTAAACCCTTGGCCATGGTCTGGCACAACCACACACGAGAAAAGACTCCCGCATATACTCGATTTTAGGAGGCCAATCTCCAGGGGGAAAAATCTGCCATCTAGGCGTGCTCCGCTCAAGAAAGGTAATTAGTTTTTTTTAACCCTGCATTCTCTGCTTTATTATTTGTATCAAGTTTATCACATATATATTAGGAAAAGCAATTTTTACTGTGATATTTACGGATATTAGAATCAATCTAAATTTTCCATCTTTTCTCATTCAATGGAATGTTTGTAATTACCTACACCTTAATCAGTAGTACAAGTAAGAGTATAATCAATAGATCAATGGGTTTACGTCGTTCCCGCTGGTAGAAGAACAACCCCCGCCCAGCGACTACTGTATGTCATGAGAATGTTTTTGGCTTACCCTTTTCAGGTCATTACAGAGATATCAAGCCCCTTACATACCATGGCTGTGCCATCGCCATTGCTGCTCTGCTACCGCTGTTGCTGTGTTACAGAGTCGGAAACGTCCATTGTTCGCCAGTTCATCAGAGCAGCATCGATCTGCACTCGCTGCTCGAGTTCAAAGCAGGGCATCACTAGTGACCCAAATGGAGCCTTGAAGTCTTGGAACACCAGCGTCCACCAATGTAGGTGGAAGGGCATGCATGTGTACCCATGCACAGCCATGGCGCGTCTCAGGGCTTAACCTCGGCTGGTGAAAGCTTGGGTGGCCAAATTAGTTCATCCTGGGAAAACCTGACCTTCCTTAGTAAGCTTGACCTCTCCCAAAATAGTTTCTTTGGCCCGTTGCCTCTTCTTAATCGGCTCCAACAACTGCAAGAACCTTTACCCTAAGAAGAAACAACCTTTTGGACGGGTCTATTCCTGATGAACTTTACAAATTGTTCAGCTTATCATACTTGGACCTCTCCGGAAACTTTCTAGTGGGTGCGATTCCTCTGAACATAAGCTCACTTTCGAACCTAGAGCGTTTGATCCTTCCCAAGAATAATCTCACCGGGACCATCCCGGAAACCATAGGAGACATGACCTCTTTTAAAAGGACTCTATCTTGCTATCAATAATCTCAGTGGAAGCATTCCTGTCAAGATTTGGCGATTGCCGAATCTTGTGGATTTGTTGCTCGGTCAAAATAACCTGTCAGGTTGGAATACCTCAAGCCCTCCATAATATATCTTCTCTTGAATGTCTAGGTTTGGAGGTCAATATGGTAGCAACACCATTGCACCTAATATTGGTGATTGCCCTCCCAATCTCCGAGTCCTTACATTGGGGTAGCAACATGTTTGAAGGTCAAATCCCAGCTTCTCTAGGTAACGCTTTCAGGGCTACAGGAAATAGATTTATCAGGAAACAAATTCGATGGAAAGTTCCTGCTTCTTTGGGAAGGCTTTCCAGCCTAGATTATCTAAACCTAGGGGAAAAACATGCTTGGAGCAAGCAATAGCTATAGCTGGGAATTCTTACATGCACTGCGGGAACTGTAGCTCGCTGCGAGTGTTCTCAATCTCTGGTCAACCAGCTAGGGGGAAATGTACCGAATTCGATTGGTAACTTGCCAAACAGTCTTCAGATTCTCCTATTTAGCGGAAACAAAATATCTGTATAGTTCCTTCGAGCATAGGGAACCTTCATAACTTAACTTGGCTAGGCAGATGAGAACAGTTTGACTGGTCCACAGTTGACGAGTGGATTGGGAAGCTAACAAATCTTGAACGTTTAAACCTCCGTGAGAACAACTTCAATGGGCCGATTCCACCCTCAATTGGCAATCTCACTCAATTAACAAGTTACTTCTAGGAGGAAATGAATTCACAGGTACCAGCTTGGTGAAACTTAGCTTCAATAATGCTCACGGTAACTTTACCTATAGAGTTATAAGGTATTTCAGCGTCACGATAATGACATCAATGCCGCACTGTCCAATAATGGTTTAGATGGTCAAGTAACTACAGAATTTGCTACTAGTATTTTCAACATCTCTTAGAGCTGCCATCCTTGATCAAAACAGTTTAACTGGCAAATTCCTGATTAGTTCGGGGCAATTCAAGAGATAAAAACAATCCGGATGAAAGTATAACCTTTTCATAGTTAACATTCCAATGAATTTAGATATATCTCCATTTTTTTCAATTATGTTGAACTGAATTGTTAGCAATGTAAAAAAAAAAAAACGAGATTTAGAGGGAGAGAGTCCCTCCAAACACTTTTAAGAAAAAAATGTAAGCGTGTTGGTGATTAAACACGAGACCTTAGGGTTTGAAACCACATACTCCTTGTTATTACACTATCAAGTGCATCTCAGTTAGTAATATTAATTGTTTATATATTGTCGCCAAAACTTCATGGGAGTATTCCACAAAGTTTTACTCAATTAGGTCTTGTTTGTTAATCCCTCTTACAAGAGAATCGAGAGCGATTTGGAGGGAATTTATTTCATATCTATTGGGCTGTGAAATTATCCTTCCTCAATCTCCTTTATTCTCTTCATCATGGATTAACCGTACAAGCCCAAGAAGATTTCTTAGCAGGATATATCATAACCGCGCAAGTCCGCCGTCCATCCCTCGTCGCGAAACAAACGTTAATTAAAAAACTAACACCTATAATATATTATAGGCGCCGTCTATCTTTTAGAAAAACCGCGGTACCAAAAAAGACCCTAGCTGAGCCACATGAGGAGGAGAGATATTTTAGCCGCGCCCTCTCTCCCTCCCCAACCTATCTTCTCGCCCTCCTCTCGCTTCATCTCTCTCTTCTCTCTCTCTCTCTCGCTCTTAGTGCCGCGACTGGCGCGCGAGCGGCAGGCAGCGCCCGGTGGTGTGGCAGCGCCCTCGGGTAGTGTCAATTCGGCGAGCGAGCGGTGCCCCACGCCCCCTCAGCAGCACCGGATCTTGGTGTCATGGCGGCAGCCCGAGCTCCTAACGGCGACCGGCTGCTCGGATTTGTCCGGGTTTGTGCGGCGGCCTGCACCCCTCGGCAGCGCATGATCCAGTGGCGTGGCAGCGCTCGACCCTCGGCAACGCGGATATGGCAGTGGGGCCGTCGACTGGAGGTGCGACGCCCCGGGCGACGACAGCCGGCAATGAGATGGGGCCGTGCTCCCTCGCCGGCCCGCAGTAGCGACGCAGGATCCGGTGGTGTGGCGGCGGCCCACGCCCCTCGATAGCCGAGTGGCTGGCCGCCCCTCGGTTGCGCCTAATCCGGTAGCGTGGCGGCGCTCGCCCCTCGGCCAGCACAGATTTGGCGGTGGGGCCGCCTGCTGGAGGTGCGACACGGACTCTAGCGGCGCGGGCGACGAACGCCGGTGTGGAGATGGGGCCCACGCTCCTGGCGGTGAGCGGCAGGCACGCATTCAGATGTTTGTTTATGTTTGATTGCTTATTGTTAATGTTTATTCATGTTTGATTATCTCCGGATTTGATTTAGATGTGTTGTTTTTTGGGGTTATTGATGTGTCATGTATTTGAGGCATCATCTTGGGAGAAGCCGATGCCGCGGATCCAACCACAGAATCCTCCCCTCCCACCGTGGATTCCGCCTGCGAGAACGGACGTGAACGCCGTATCCAGCCACTCGTCCGCTGTCGATTGCGGCCGACGCCGAATCCGCCACGGGATCGGCTGCTGACGCGCCCCACCTACCGCCGACCGCTGCCCGCACATGCTGCCGCCGCACGCCGCTGCAGCGCCTCCACCTCCGTCGGCCAGCCCCGACCACGGGAGCCCGCGCCGCCGCCACCCTCCGCCGGCCAAACGCCTGC
>CM020188.1:14335018-14379181 GCA_009805545.1 Oryza longistaminata | reverse complement strand
CGCGGGAGCCCGCCGCCTCCCCTCCTGCCGGATTTGGCGGAGGGGAGGGTGCGGTCGCTGCTGCCGCCTCCGCCGGCCAGCGAGCGAGCGAGAGAGAGAGAGAGAGAGAGGAGACGCGCGCGCGAGAGAGAGAGAGAAAGAGACACGAGAGAGATCGGACCTTATCTCCTCGACGCGTCGTGCTGGTGGCCTTATCTCCTCGACGCGTAGTGGTGGGGCCCACTGGCTCGGCTCAATTCGTAGGTGCTTTTTTTAAAAAAATATCGGCACCAATAATATATTATAGGCGCCGGTTTTTAATTATCCGGCATATATAAAATATTAAAGGTTCCGTTTTTTTAAACTGGCACCTATAGAATATGTGTCGGTTTTTATTTAGAACCAGCACCTATAATTGCTTAAAGGTGCTGGTTTTTTGTGATTTCAAACCGTGGAAGTGGGAAAAAGCCTATAGCTGCCGGTTTTAGCACTTCCAGTACCTATAGTGCCGACACCTATTTGATGTTTTGTAGTAGTGAACACGCAACAATGTACATGACAATGTGAAGGTGTATTCCAAGCACTAAGGAATTCATTTTGTTCACTTGTAGAAAATTGAATCACCGTATCATGGCACAAATTCTTTTTCAAAATTAGGCGTAGCATCGCCATGCCTAATCAAATTACTCGGTCCGTCCATCGTTTGATCTCCTGCATGGCTCTATGCCTCTATCCATCGTTGGCGTGCATAGTTCCATACTTGTTCGATAGCAGGCATAGCTAAAGAGGAACATATTTAGATTAATCTCACACTACCTCTTTTTTTTGGATTGAGATCAAGTACAGTTACCACTTACCACACAATCTAAGCCGTATGATCCAATGCACCAAATCGTTTGCTATGGTAAAAATCTAAACCTCACCATTTTCTGTACGGCCCTGAGCAGCAACCTTATCGAGCTCAAACAGCGATAGCTGTACCAGCTATCTACCTAAGTGATAAAACTCAAAACGCAACCAGAATTAGCCACATCATCCATTAAATAATGGCAGTTGGATTCACAAAATGACAAAATAGTAGTAAGGAAGAATCCTAGCCATTGAAATGAGGAATCTTCTAGAAGTGGTAAACTACAGAGAGAAGGAAGAGTTTGAGCCACTCATTGTCTCCCAAACAGGCCTAGGGCTGGTTGGCCTGGCTAATCAACCCAAACGGTCCTTGGACTAGATGATCAATTAAATAATTTTAGAAGAGGGAAAATTATTCTACATATAACACTTTAAATCAGTCAGCAACAATCAAAACAATATATAGGAAAAAAGTTAATATCTCAAACAAAGCTTATAACATAATTACAATTATGATGTACAATTTTACTTAAATGTAGACCCAGGATATTTGGAACCTGAGGCGGTAGTGAAATTTAATTTTGATTCTTACAATAATATCACAAGTTTAGCGTAATTATAGTAAATTATTTATTTCCATTACAATATGTATTTGTTACATATCAAAACAATATAGTATTTATATTAACCTGCACTTCCGACCAAATACTTTCTTCGAATAATCAAGCATGTAAAACAAAATTATATTTGCTAAAAGTGTGGGTAAACATATTTATAATATAATATGAGGATAATTGAGTTATGCAACAATGGAGATAACATGGTTGCAAGGTGGTGGCCCAAACAGTAGAAAAAAAAAGGCACTTATAGTCGAGCGTATCAAAAGCAGAACACAACACGATTAAGATGAGTATAAACCGTAAGTCTATACATTAATTATTGATTTATTAATTAATTAGCTGAATGGTGCAATTTTTTTTGTTAATTGTAATAATTCACTAGTTTTCGGTGAAAAGTCTACGGTGGAGTCTGTAACTGCGGTCAAGCTAAGATAGCGCGACATCTCAAGTGTTCACTAGTTTTCGGTGAAAAGTCTACGGTGGAGTCTGTAACTGCGGTCAAGCTAAGATAGCGCGACAGCTCAAGTGTGTGGAGGTAACGCTGCCATTCAACCGTTTTTAAGCCCCCTTGGGCGTGCTCCAGGGTACAGCTGAGCATCCAGCTCCGAGCGCGCGCACACGCACCACCACCCGGCAAAACCAAACTGAAACGGTGGCCGTTTATACTGCGCTTCGGCTGAGCAGAGGTGTGCTCATCTCTCCTCGACACCCAGTACATTCTACTCCCTTCCACTCCGTTTTAAGCGTAGCCATATGTGTTTAACTTTAATCATCTGTTTTATTTGAAGTTTTTTTATGATTACTATTTTTATTGTTATTAGATGATAAAACATGAATACTACTTTATGTGTGATTTATGTTTTTTAATTTTTTCAAAAAAGTTTAAATAAGATAGAGGATTAAAGTTGATCACGAAAACTTATAAGTACGCTTATAATGGGATGGAGGGAATAGTAGATAGTATTAGTGTACGACTACTTAAATCTTTTAGCTTTTTTTGTTAATGAGGATAGCTAGCTCCTTAAGGAATAGGAATAAAGATTTCTTATGAACGAAACAGGCTTTCCTTATCCATCGATAGGAATAAAGATTCAACTAGTACATAGTTTAAACCTTCTCTTTAAATAACTGATAACTGCCACTTATTAGCACATGTACAGTCTGGTAGGATTGTAGTTAGGCCTTCCATAGAATGATGTTACGGCTTGAGAACGACGTAGCTCGGTCGGCGAGCAACACGTACGCCACAACGTTTATGAACTTAATTTTTGCAGGTCGCATGGGCTCTATGTGCTCCAAACAACCCGTACTCGATCGGGTGCTGTTGGCATTGCTGCTGCTTTGTTATGGAGTTGGATATGCCTATTGCTCAACTGTTCATGAGAACAGCGGAGATTTGCAGTCGCTGCTCGACTTCAAGCAGTGCATCACCAGCGATCCAAATGGAGTTTTGAGCTCTTGGAACATCAGCACCCACTACTGTAGGTGGAGGGGCGTTATGTGCACACAGAAGCGGCCATGGCGCGTCTCGGGGCTTAACCTCACGGGTCAAAACATTGGAGGCGAAATCACCCCCTCTCTTGCAAACCTGACGTTCCTTAGTATACTTGACTTGTCCTCTAATCTCCTGGTTGGCCAGTTACCTCATCTTAACGGTCACCAACAACTAGACACCATTTATCTTAATGACAACTCACTGGAGGGGACTATTCCTGAATCACTTACAAATTGTTCCAAACTAAGCAATCTTGACCTCCATTCGAACCAGCTAACGGGTGCAATCCCTCCTAATATAGGCTCTCTTTCTAATCTAGGATATATGGACCTCTCTCAAAACAATCTCACTGGAATCATCCCCTTAACCCTTCCAAATCTCACCCAGTTGTACATTGTCGATCTCGTTTCAAATCAACTCGAAGGAAGCATTCCTGAAGGACTTTGGCGATTGCCAAACATGAAAATTTTTGTACTCGGTCAGAATAACCTTACAGGCGAAATCCCCAAATCGATTAATATGTCTCGTCTCCAAGTACTAGGTGTGGACTTCAATAAGCTGGGCAAGGCATTGCCATCGAACATTGGCTTTGTCCTCCCTAGTCTCCAAATTCTGTCAATGGCAGGCAACACGTTCGATGACCAAATCCCTGCTTCCTTAGGCAATGCTTCAGGGCTACAATTAATAGATTTATCAAATAACAGTTTCACGGGTCAAGTTCCTGCTAATTGGGGTAATCTCTCTAGATTAAATAAACTAAACCTTGAGCACAACAAGCTTGAAGCAGGGGATAGCCAAAGCTGGGAGTTTTTAAATGCTTTGACAAACTGTACTTCTCTACAAATTCTCTCTCTTTATAATAATAGTCTGCAGGGAGTTATTCCGAATTCGGTTGGTAGCCTATCCACCACTCTTGAGCAACTATCATTTGGTGAAAACAACATATCAGGAGTAGTTCCCCCGAGCATCGGAAACCTTCATAGCTTAATCTTTCTAGCACTTGGTGGTAACAATTTGGGTGGAGAAATTGGTGAATGGATTGGAAAGCTCAATAACCTACAAAAGCTAGTTCTCGGAAGAAACAACTTTACTGGGCCAATTCCATCTTCCATTGGCAACCTTACTCGGTTGACACTGCTCTCTCTTGAAAGAAATAAATTCAAGGGTCTCGTGTCATCTAGCATTGGAAACCTTTCCCAGCTGTTAATATTGGACCTTAGCTACAACAACCTCCAAGGCAACATACCTCAAGGGGTTGGCAATCTTAAACAGCTCATTGAACTGCATCTTTCATCAAACAAGCTCACTGGGCAAATTCCTGATACTTTGAAACAATGTCAAAACCTAGTAACCATCCAGTTGGACCAAAACTTTCTCATTGGAGATATCCCAGTATCCTTTGGCAACCTAAAGTGCCTGAACATACTAAATCTTTCCTATAACAACTTGTCAGGAACCATCCCAACAGCTTTGGATGACCTGCTGCTCCTCAGCGAGCTAGACCTTTCGTACAATCATCTCCAAGGAGAAATACCAAGAAATGGAATATTCAGAAATGCTACAGCTGTTTCACTTGGTGGCAACTGGGGGCTTTGTGGAGGAGTGATGGATCTCCATATGCCTTTGTGCCCTGCAATTTCCCTAAAAATAAAAAATATGCACAATTTGGTGAGATTATTGATTCCGGTATTTGGTTTCATGCCAATTCTAATGTTGATTTACATTATAGTATATGGGAAAAAGACACCGAGAAGAACCTATTTGCTGCTATTTTCTTTTGGTAAGCAATTCCCTAAAGTTTCGTATGATGATCTAGCCCGAGCTACAGGAAACTTCTCTGAAGAACATCTGATTGGAAGAGGAAGCTATGGTTCAGTATATAGAGGAAAGTTAGCTCCAGCTAAAATACAAGTTGCTATTAAGGTTTTTGATCTTGAGATGAGATGTGCAGACAAAAGTTTCCTATTAGAATGTGAAGTTTTGAGAACCATTCGGCACCGGAACCTTCTTTCTGTACTAACAGCATGCTCAACAATAGACAATAGAGGTAATGAGTTCAAAGCTTTAGTTTATGATTTGATGCATAATGGGAATCTGGATATATGGTTGCATCATGGATGTGCTGGAGTAGGACGAAATATTTTAAGCTTAGCCCAAAGAGTAAGCATAGCTGTCAACATAGCTGATGCTTTGGTCTATTTACACCATGATTGTGGAAGGCCTATTGTCCATTGCGATGTGAAGCCAACTAATATCCTTTTAGATGAGGATATGAGTGCCCATTTGGGAGACTTTGGCATTGCAAATCTCATTCTAGATTATCCATCGACATCAGATAGGAACTCTGGTCATAACAGTTCAATCAGTGTGAAGGGAACCATTGGATATATAGCTCCAGGTAAATTTCATTGCCACGTCTTGTGCTATGTAAAGCTTAAAATTGTACTAACAAGTAACAAGTACCATCTAATACCTTTTTTCAGAGTATGCTCAAAGTGTTCATGCATCAACCAGTGGTGATGTTTATAGTTTTGGAGTAGTACTTCTGGAGATGCTAATAGGCAAAAGGCCAACAGACTCTATGTTTGAGAACGAGCTGACCATCACCAACTTCGTAGAGAGGAATTTTCCAGATCATATATTACATATAATTGATGTTCATCTCCAGGAAGAATGCAATGGATTCATCCATGCAACAAGGAAGACAGAAAATGCAACCGTATGCTTGGTTTCTCTCGCACAAGTAGCCCTTTCTTGTACGTGTCTGATCCCAACAGAACGTATGAACATGAGAAGTAGCCATTAGGTTGCATGCAATTCAAACATCATATGTCCAAGCAATCAAGCAAGAGTGCTAATCATGTTTCACTAAAGTGATTTATAGAGTAACAGCTAGGTCTGTCGATAAATGCACAATGATGGTGATTTTCGCATGAAACGGACGTCTTTAATATGTGTCAAAAATTAATTGTGCTGCTAGCATGACTTGAACATTATAGATTTGGGTTTGATATATATTATCAAGGATCTCATAAAAGTGTTACATTCTCTCAGATTGGTGGTGTAAATGGTGTGGCCATAATAGTAGGTGATTTTTCTAGACATGGATGGAACACCACCGTTGTTCTACATAAGCTTCAATTCCCAACCCCAGCACAATTTCAACCAAACTAAAAATAAATTGAGAAGCTTGAGATTGATCGGGATGAGCTAGACGATGATGCATGGATCGAGGCAACATGGCATGAGAATTGAGAAGCCGTACCGTTTAGGGCATGGGACCCCGCCGCCGCTGCAGCGACGAATGTCGCAGCCGTTCCACCGCCTCGTCGATCAAGCGCTGCCGCCGTACTAGCTCCCCACGCGACAGGTTGAATAGAAAGGGCAGCCTCGTCGGCGCGCGGCGGCGGACCAGCATACTCCTCTCTCGACGGTTGGGATCCCATCCCATGTCGTGATCCAAGCCAAGATCGTAATGTTTTCTTCAGCAGTAGATCAGCAGAGTAGCGAAGTACCGGCCGGCCGGTGGGATCAGCATCGCGCATGCACGCACGCCTTCTTCTTCATGAGTAGTGTAGCGGACCGGCGGCCGAGCGCGCGGCGCGTCGCGTCGCGATATACACGACGATATATACGCAAACGGGGTTCGGACTTTGGAGTTTTCTCCTCCGAACCCCTTGTGTCTCCCGGTTTCCCTTCTTGTCTTCTCCCTGGCCCATTTGTTTTACAAGGGACCCTAAAGTAAATTCAGCCCATTTAAGTGTTCGGGCCCGTGGGTCTACGCGTGACCCAACAACCGTCAATGGAAGGAATAAGTTCATATGAGGTCCCTTAACTTTACACCGAATTCGATTTTCGTCCCTAGATCGGAAAACCAGACACAACGGGTCCCTCAACTATTAAAACCGGTGCAGATTAAGTCCCTCGGCGGTTTTGAGAGCGGTTTTAGCTGACGTGGCGCCTACATGGCTAATTTGACTCGGTCTTCATATGACGTGGCATTGACGTGGCGCTTACGTGGCAATTCGACCCATGGGACCCACATGTCAGTCTCACATAGAAAATAAAAAAAAAATCGTGGGACCCACGTAGGTCCCACATGTCAGTCCAACTCACCCCCTCTTCTTGCTCCTCTCTCCCCATCTCCCTCTCTTCATCTCCCTATCTCTGCTCTCTCCAGGCGCCACAGAAGACAACGGCGCGCGGCGACGCGCGGCCGGCGGCAGGAGAGGAGGGAGCAACGCGCAAAGACCGGCGAGGCGGGCAGGGAGGGAGGACGCAGGGAGGCCGGCGATGGCCGAGCGCCATGGGCGGGGACTTGATGGCGACGGACGGAGGGAGAGGTGCGCAGCCGACGGCGGCCAGCGGGAGAGGGAGCGGCGATCGCCCTCCGCCACAAACCGCCTCCACCACCGAGCTCGTCAGCGACCGCCCACCGGAGCGAGGAGGACGACAGCCGGCGACGGGTGAAGAGGACGAAGGCGGCGGTTTGGAGTAGAGGTCGGAGGAGGGCCCCCAGCCGCCAGGATGGCGCTCGATCCGTCGCGTTTCACCACCACTGAGCTCGTCAGCGGCAGCCTACCGGAGCGAGGAGCTTCCGCTTCCCCTTCCCCCCATTGACGCCGCCGCTGCAGCAGCTGAGGCGCCGCTCCCCATGCCACCAGTTTTGTGGCGCACGCCGGATGCGGACGGGGACGCCATGGCCGTGGCCGCGGACGACGTCGACGTCGACCTCGGCGACTCCCAAGACCCCCGTGCCGCCGCCGCTACCGAGGGGAGCAGCGCACGGCGGACGTCCTCCTCCTCTGGCTGCCACCGCCATGCCTCCCCGCATGTCTGCATCTCCTCCTCCTCCGGCGGCCATCGCTGCACGTCGCCCCTTCTCCCCGTCGGCCACCGCCCTTCTCCCGGCCGCCACTGCCGGATCTCGATTGCCGGCGCTGCTCTGGGGGGACCTGCCGCTGCCCCGGGTCGATCTGTTCCGCCCACCGCCGTCGCCGATCCCCTTTTATCGCCCCGGCTTCCTCCTCCAGCTCGCTGCTCTCGCCGGTGGGCGCCGGTCTCGCTGCCCCCTCCAGCTCGCCGCTCTCGCCGGAAGAGGAGCAGAGAGGAGAGAGAGATGAAGAGAGGGAGATGGGGAGAGAGGAGGAAGAAGAGGAAGGGTGAGTTTGACTGACATGTGGGGCCCACGATTGATTTTTTTTATTATTTTCTATGTGAGACTGACATGTGGGTCCCACGGGTTTTATTATTTTTCCGGGTCGAATTGCCACGTAAGCGCCACGTCAATGCCACGTCGGACGAAGACTGAGTCAAATTAGCCACGTATGCGCCACATTAGCCAAAACCGCCCTTAAAACCGCCGAGGGACCTGATCTGCATCGGTTGTGATAGTTGAGGGACCCGTTGTGTCTGGTTTTCCGATCGAGGGACAAAAATCGGATTTGGTGTAAAGTTAAGGGACCTCAGATAAACTTATTCCCCAGAAATATAATATCTGACTGTTACGGTCCAACGCCAGAAATAGCCAAGGAAACAAGCTATGGGCCTAATCGGCCCATATAACATCTGACTGTTACGGTCCAACGCCAGAAACAACCAGGCAACGAATTTTTTGTTCTTTTTTCGCTTTTGACGGCATGGCAAGATCACGCTAATCGTGATTAGTTACAATCATCATATAAGTTGCGCCAGCAGCAACCGAAGCTCTTGTTGCCAGCCCTAGCCACCACAAAACCGCCGAGGGACCTAATCTGCACTGGTTTTGATAGTTGAGGGACTCGTTGTGTCTGGTTTTCCGGTTGAGGGACGAAAATCGGATTCGTTGACAAGTTAAGGGACCTCAAATGAACTTATTCCTCAATGGATCGGGATGACTTGCATTAGAGAAGGATACTTCGGGGACGCCTACACGTCGGACGTCCGACGGATGCACTCAAATCGGACGCCTCTCTAACAACTCTCCCTCACTAACTCTTGCATGCATGTATATATACTTATTTACCAAGTTATAAATAGTTTTATCTAATAATTTATCAATCCAATCTATGGTATAATTATATCATTATAATCATTATAATTAAATCTTTGTAACAAGATCTCATATGGTTATATTTTGATAAAAAATCGAGCGTTGTTTCACCCCTTATAGAAAAATTGTTTCATCACGTAATTAAATGTGTTTCAAAGAGATGCAACATTTCGATAATACTGACTGCAACATCGACAATGACTGCATGAAACATTTAGTCCTAACTAATGAAACATTAAAAAAAGTCATGTGAAACAGAATGTATTCACAAGAATAATTAATTTGCTAAAACATTTTTTAGACCGTGGGAAAAAATATGTGTAACATTTATAAATGGAATAGTGAATCACTAAGAAATACTTATTGAAACAACTGAGTAAAACTATGCGCAACATTAAAAAATAAGTTTTAAAAAATAATCAGAATATAATCAAGTGAGATCTTGTTGTAAAGATTTAATTGTAACGAATCCAATAGTATAATCAAATTATTGACCAGATAAGTAAAATAGAAAAAAAAAGTTGTTTAAAGTTTAAAAATAAAGTTGTTATAAGCGTATACATCACCCGTAGGTGCACTTGAGCACAAGAAAAAATAATCACAGTGTAACACATGTACTACTAATATTGAATGGAGGCGTTCGATATTTGTGATTGTATCGGACGTCAGACAGTAAGTATTTTCCGGATCCTTCGGATATCCAGTTTCTGATATTTGCAAGCTGTTACTTTCTTGATTTGATGGATTCTGTTGAATAAACACGAGGCGAGCAGGTTTCTACAGGATCGATCGATGCAATCCGGTTAATAGATGGTACAGGTTCAGACTTATTACCACATTTCAGCGAGCAGTGGGTTGATAATGATTGCAGCGGCTCGATCAACCCAACCCAAACCATAGGAGAGTGTTGGAGGATAGGAAAACGATCGATCTCAATTCTCAAGTCAAGGCGCGCCTCGACGCCATTTCAGATTTTCAGGCCCTGTCTATATCACACGCTAAAATTTTACGCCCCGTCATATTGAACGTTTGAACACTTACATAAAGTATTAAATATAGGCTTAAAAAATAACTAATTGCACAGATTGCGACTAATTGCTTCATGATTTGACAACGTGGTGCTACAATAAACATTTGCTAACGACAGATTAATTAGACTTAATAAATTCGTCTCGAGGTTTCCTGACGGGTTTTGTAATTAGTTTTTTTAAGTACCTGAATACTCTATATGACACCCTATATAATATCTGATACGACACAAAGAAACTTTACACCCATACATCTTAGGCACCCCCTCAGTCAGAGTAGGGACGGCGCGTGCGTAGAGCATGTCACACCCAAACATGCCGCGGTCGACACGGCATGGGCAGCTCGGTCCCACAGCCGCTGGCGAGAGGACAAGTGTTTGCAAGCATACGATGCATTCTTGAGCTTTCCTTTTCGGGGCATTTAACTATTTGCCACTTTTAGATTTGGTAATTAACTATTTGCCACACCTATCTCAATGACATGTGGGTCCACATGTGTCTATGACATGTGGGTCCAGTGACAAATAGTTAATTGCCACATCAAAAAGTGGCATATAGTTCAATATCTCTTCCTTTTCAGGTTTCCAGCTAGCTGAGCAAAACAGGGCAGCTTGTTGTCAGGGCTTTCACAATGCACACTGGTGTCGTTCGGCCCGAGCCATCCACATCGAAGATTAGCTGCCACGTCTTCCTTGCGCGTGGTTCCGTGAAGAACACGGAGCCCAAACTGGTCACTCGTTCTTCAGATTTATCGAAGTTATGCGACATAGGGAGAGAGTCGTGGCGCCGCACTGTGGAGGTCGGAGCCTGACACTTGGGCCCTAAAAGTCAAAATGTGAAGGGGGGAAGGGAGGAGAGGCTCTTGCCACACTTGGGGAAATCGGAGCCAGCTAGCCGGAGGCACCAAATCAGAGCTAGGTGGTGGCAGATAGATTCATCGGGGTCAAGGAGAGGCGGTCGCCACAAGGTCGTCCTCGTCACGTACGAGGGGAAGCGTGGATTGGCCGCCGGTGCTATCATGGTTGGCCGAGCCCATCACCGTCGGCGGGGTGCCATCCACCGCCATAGACCTCGTCGACCTGAGCCGCCGCTAGAGAAAAGGAGAGAGGTGTGGACCCGCGTCGCTGAGGTAGGCGGAGAACTCCAGATCTAGCTCCTAAGATTCCTCATCGTCGCCTTCTTGCCGATGAGCCGCCGAGCTCGCCATCGCCCCATGCACCGCCCATCGGAGAAAGATTAGAGGACAGAACACGTAGCTCAACCGCGCGGTGTCAGCGACCACCTCGACCCGTCTGCAACTGCAACTTCCTTGCCGTGCTACCGAAGCTGCCTTCAACCTTGTCATCACGTCGATCTGCTCGATTGCCACCATGATCGAGGTGGCGCCGGGGAGAGGGTAAAGACCGCGACATCGAGAGGGGAGAAATGACATATCACCGGAGAAATGGGGAGTGATCGACCGCGCTGACGATGGTGATCTCCCGGCGATGCAAGGGGACTAAGAGTAATGAGTGGGTGGTGGGGGAAAGGGTAGGGGAGGATTTTTTTTTTATATTTTTATTTTCTGATTTTTAGGGTGTTGAGTGTAAAATGTTGAACTACTCTCTAATTGAAAAGTGTGAGAACTGAAGTAAAAAATGTAAGGGGCTAACATGACAAATTAAATCAACCCTAGAGCCACTTTGCACTGTGAGATAAGCGCATTTGTGACTTGTGACCTTGTTCTATGTGACACTCTGATACTTCTGCACTGTGAGTGCCCTCAAGACGGCTTATCAGGGAGAATGGACTTCTGGGGATGAGATGACATGAGCTAGCTATGACTATGACTATTTTTGGCACAACTCCAGTTCTTAAATCCACGGTAGATTTTGAAGTTTGTATGTAAAATTATAATGGTTTTAAAAAATAAATTTCATCTAAAATAGTAACAAATGATTTATCAAAATATTGTCAACATAATCATAGATCTAGATACACGGATTTTTGAAGCTAGAAATATCCAACTCCAAAAAATCTTGGATCGGAGCTGTGCCAAAGAAGACCACGACTCTACGAGGAACGCCTTTCTCCTGTATAGCTGGCTGTATATAACAGTATGTCAACATATATAAGTGGTCAAGCCAGAACAATAGTAAAGTTAAACTCAGATAACAAATGCTTAGAGCCCTCCAACAACAAACAAGCGATTTATTTTACAGTTCTTGAGAAGGTACCGGGGAGTACCGTATTTTCAAGCGTAAAATTTGGAGATTTGCTCCAGTCGAACAAAAAAATATCTCGAGGTACCGGTACCTCACGGTACCAAATCGTTTCCGATTGTTGGATCTAAGAATGCCTATCCTGTCCAGCTAGATCCAACGATCGAAAACGATTTTATACTGTGAGGTATTGGTACCTAGAGGTACTTTTTGTTGGACCGGAGCAAATCTCTAAAATTTGATACATCTCGGTACCTCCAGTAATAGAAGATACCAAATTTGCACTGAAAATTTTGGTGCCTCTTGATAAATCTCAAGGACTGTAAAATTTCTATTTAGTTAGTACAAGTTTTTTTTGACTGAGATGCACTACTCTATAGTGACTATTTGTGGCATGGAAGAAGCTAATTAAACTGATACAATGATGAGGTAATTCGTGACGTGTATAACACTTCATGGAGTTCAATCTCCAATTTGATTGTGAAAAACCAGAGTAATGAAAACAACTTGATTGTGAAGCGACCTGCTAAAAAGAAGTAACACTCTCTCATTCTCTGCAACCTTTCTTCTGCTGCATATCTATCTTTTTTTTTTTGGAGAACTATATATGCATTTCTCTTTCGGGTTCCGGCTGAAAAGTATTCAAGGCTGGACAATTGGACATGCCGCAACAAGCTTGTCGGACACAAACAGGGACGGACTCCGGATCAATGTCTAAGCTGTAACCGCGGTCAAAGATAAGATAGGGCGCGACAACTCAAGTGTGTGGAGGTAACGATGCTGTAGGACCCTTTTTAAGTCCTTACAGTGCAAGACACGTTATGCCGTGTCAAAGATAAGATAGGGCGCGACAGCTCAAGTGTGTGGAGGTAATGCTGCTGTAAGACCCTTTCTAGGCCCTTTACAGTGCAAGACACGCTATGCCGTGTCTCTGCTCGCCTGAACCTGTTTTGTCAGTGTCAGAGCTACGAGCTTCACAACGCAAGCACTAGAGAATCACATCTTCAATGCGGCGCGAGGGGATGGCAACGAGCCTCACAGCGCACGCGTCTCTGTGTTTTTTTGACCTGTGCAGTTAAATCATGAGACGAAGAACACGTCTCCCTGGTTGGGAACAAGAAGCTCAGCAAGGACACGCATTTTATTGACACGTAGGTGAATATACTAACTGGCGGCACGAAGGAACTTGCCACGTCCTTGCACTGTAAAGGGCCTTAGGGCCTGAACCAGATGAACATCCAGCTCAAAGTACACAGCTCACACATAGAGACCACCCGGAAAAACCAAGCAAAAAGGCTGCCATTTTGTACGCTCCAGCGGATCAGAGGTGCGCTCTTTTCTCTCCTCTCCTCGTCGGTTAGCTTCTCTTTTGGTCTGTTATTTGTTGCCTTCTCCCTCGGCCTGTTTATTACCGGGGAGTTTGGAATGAAAAGTGTGAAGTTCTTACCTTAACAAAGTTTAGCGACTGGCCTATTAAAGCATAACACATAACACATAATTGAACGGGATGCGGCCGAATTCGTAGGGCAATAGATAATTACAGCATTGATAGGATGTACATAGGTTGTGCAGCTCTCGGCCGTTGAATGTTCACGCTGTTATATTTCGTGCAGGCAACATGGGCTTTAAGTGTGCCAAACAACCCAAGAAAACAGATGTGCTTACGCTGTTGGCTTTGCTGCTGCTGTGTGACGAAGTTGGAAACGTCAGCGCCGCAGTTCATGAGAACAGTGTAGATCTGCAAGCTCTGCTCGAATTCAAGCAGGGCATCTCCAACGATCCAAAGGGAGCCTTGGGCAGTTGGAACACCAGCACCGACTTCTGTAGCTGGAACGGTGTCAACTGCAGCATGGCGCGACCTTTGCGCGTAACTGAGCTCAACCTCACGGGACAAAGCTTGTCCGGGCAAATTAGCTCCGCTCTTGGAAGCCTAACTTTCCTTAAGAAGCTTGACCTCTCCAAAAATAACTTCATAGGTCCTTTACCACTTCTTCGCGATCTCCAACACCTGCAGATCATTTATCTATACAAAAACCTTTTGGATGGTAGTTTTCCCACTGATGCATTTGCAAATTGTTCCAGTTTGACTACCCTAGCCCTCTCGGGAAATTTCCTAACTGGCTCAATTCCTCTGAAAATAGGTCTCATTCCGAAGCTAGCGAATTTGTACCTAGGCAGTAATAATCTTACTGGAACCATCCCACCAACTCTTGGAAATGCAACAAACCTAGTAGTGCTTCATCTTGCCGCAAATAAACTCGAGGGGAGCATTCCCGATAAGCTCGGGCAGTTACCGAATCTATTGACTTTGGCGCTAGCTCAAAATTTACTATCAGGTGGAATCCCCTTGCTCAATCTATCCTCTCTGCAAGGTCTAGACTTGGGAATGAATATGCTAGGCAATTCGTTGCCACCTAATTTTGGTAATACCCTCCCAAATCTCATCCAACTCTTCATGTCTAATAACATGTTCAAAGGTCGTGTCCCATCTTCCCTAGGGAATATCTCAGGCCTGGAAAGGATAGATTTTTCGTCTAACAATCTCACTAGTGAAATACCAAGTTCTCTTGGAAATCTTCCCAACCTAACTTACGTATTCCTTAGCAACAACATGCTTGAAGCAAATGAAAGTAATCAAAGCTGGGAATTCTTACGCGCCTTGGGGAACTGTAAAAATCTAGAAAAACTATCACTAAATTATAATAAGCTACAGGGAGTTATACCAAATTCTGTTGGTAACTTATCCATCAATCTTGACACTCTTTCGTTCGTTTCCAATAACCTATCGGGGATAGTTCCCCCAAGTATAGGAAACCTTAGTAGCTTAATAAAACTGAACTTATATTATAACCATTTCAGCGGTACCATCGTAGAATGGATTGGAAACCTTAAGAACCTACAAGGCCTAGTTCTCGTCGGAAACAACTTTTCAGGGCCAGTACCATCCTCTGTTGGTAATCTTTCACAATTGACGTCTATCGCCCTAGACTTAAATGAATTAGAAGGTCCTATACCATCCAGTTTGGGAAACCTTGCACAACTTAACCTTTTGGGTCTCAGCTATGACAAATTTCGAGGTAACATACCACCCAGCTTGGGAAACCTTAGTGAACTTGTAACTTTGGACCTTAGCTATAACAAACTACTCCCTCCGTCCCACAATATAAGGTATTTTCAGTTTTTGCTTGCAACGTTTGACCACTTGTCTTATTCAAATTTTTTTTGCAAATATAAAAAACAAAAAGTTGTGCTTAAAGTACTGTAGATAATAAAGTAAGTCACAAATAAAATAATTAATAATTTCAAAATTTTTTGAATAAAACGAGTGGTCAAACGTTGCAAGCAAAAACTCAAAATCCCTTATATTATGGGACGGAGGGAGTATAATATAGAGTTACTCCAGTCAACAAAAAACATTCAATTGAACGTGTGTCTGTCTTCTACTTGATGGGCTACCATGTGACTGATTGTGAGTTTGTGACAACGAGGAAGAAGAACTTCTTAAGAGCAGGTTTAATAGTATCGCCGGCTACAGGCTATAAATGTGTACCATGTCATCTTATAGCTAGAGAGTACAATAGTAAGCTGTTGACACGTTAAACAAGTAACATCTTTATTAATTTTTTTAATCACCCCAATCTCTTTCTTCTTTACCCTTCCCTCTCTCACTCCGCTGCAACACTGACAAAAAGCAATGCACAGGCGCCTAGGAGCTCGTGTGCGCTGACGACTAATTTACCGTCCGCTCGCACCCTCTTTCCTCCCTTCTCTCGTCCATATCATCATCTAATCTGACGTGTAGCTCATATCGCCGGCTCAATCTACCTTATTAAACCTGCTCTAACAAGGATAGTGCAACCGACGCGGATCAGCTAGGAAACAAGTCCAATGCATCTGCCAGGATAATATATCGCCTTTGCAAGCCAACTAAAACTTTCGTTGAACATTTTGAACTTTCGTGAGCTGCTGGATGCATCGTATCAGACGTGAGTTCGAGTTTGGATGTCAAGGGGTAAATTACTACTGATGGTTTCTTTCGGTAAGCAATTCCCTAAAGTATCTTACCGTGATCTAGCTCGAGCTACATTAAACTTTTCTGAGGCAAACTTGGTTGGGAGAGGGAGCTATGGTTCAGTATATAAAGGAAAGATTTTCCAAGCTAAAATGCAAGTTGCTATTAAGGTTTTTGACCTTGAGATGAGATGTGCAGGCAAAAGCTTTACATCAGAATGTGAAGTCTTGAGAAGTATTCGACACCGGAATCTCCTTCCTATACTAACAGCATGTTCAGCAAAAGATAATCTAGAAAATGATTTCAAAGCTCTAGTTTATGAATTCATGCCAAATGGGAATTTGGACAAATGGTTACATAAGAAATCGTCTGATGAAGCTCCAAATAGTTTGGGCCTAGGGCAAAGAATAAGCATAGCTGCTAATATAGCTGATGCATTAAGCTATTTACACCATGACATTGGAACATCCATTGTCCATTGTGACTTGAAGCCCACCAATATCCTCCTAGATGTTGATATGAATGCCTATTTGGGCGACTTTGGCATTTCAAACCTTGTCCATAATCATACATCAACATTAGCTTGCCATTCAGATTTAGATTCAAGTTTGAACAGCTCAATCGGATTGAAGGGAACTATCGGATATTGTCACACCCCAATCTGGCACCGCCGTACAACGGCACCTGATAGGAGCATGTCGTAGGAAAAAACGGCGCGTACCGCTTCCTACGAAACCGTGATCACAGTACCAGTCTCAGGACATAGCGCTGGTACTCACGGTGACAAATATGAATCATTACAATCCTTAAAATAAATAGAGGACTTACTTACCTTAACTTAGGTTGTAGCTCAGAACAGCCTAAGAATACAACCGACGACGCGCACGAGGAAACACCAACAACAGCAGCAGCAGCGGAACCAACGGTCTAACACCCAACACCACAGGCGACGGCTGGGAACCAGGACGAAACCCTATTCTTCACTTCACTTCATCTTCAACTTCACGACGAAGGAACTATATATATTTATATAGAGCAAGGGTGAGTACTTTCGTACTCAGCAAGTCACGGGAATTTAGGTGTTTGATGCAAGCTTGGAAGAGAGGCAAGGTTGTTTTGCAAATCCTTTGTTTGAAGTCCATTTTGAAACCACTAAGTGATTTATTTCTTTCTAAGTTTCGGTCGAAAAGAGACTTGTGTCTCGATTCGACTTTAAGAGATGCTTTTCAACAACTCAAATGGTAATGTACCAACCACCCGGGTCAGATCATTACTTCTCGGCTCCCAGAGCCATTTCACTTGATTAAGCGGCTTCCAGAGCCTTTTTCATTTTCTCGGACTCCCAGAGTCCTGCTACCCAGCAGCACAACAATCCGCTTCCACTCGGGAAGCCTAGTCTATGATGCCCGTAGACATCCCGAATCACACAGATTCGTTTCTTGACCACTCAGGTCATCCATCTGCCACATAGACTGATTCTGCTAACGATTCCCAAACCACAACAACTTTTCACAAAGCACTGGCAAACAAATCTACGCTACAGGAAACACCTCATATCCGCCCATGACCGTGGGCACGGCTGTTCGAACAGTTAGTTAACCTCTGCAGAGGGGGTACACTTTACCCACACGACATTACTAACCCGGATCATCCAACCTGTGGAGAACAGCCACGTCTGGTGACCTTAAGGCTTTCATGACAAGGCATTTCGAAAGCTGACACAGGTTTACCATATGCCGACGAGAGGGGTCCCAGACCAACAACAGGTTAGGTCCCAGACCATACTGTGCCAGGAAGCCCAGGGGTCCTACCCGACACCACCCTGGAGAATCCACTTCTCTCGGCATCAAGGCTCCCCTGATTAGCTAATTACTCAGCCAGGGGTGTCCCATTCCACCCATGTGGTCATACTTGTTATATGCTCGGATGAATTTCCCACAGGAATCGGTCCTTATATGCGAATACGGGACAGTGCCACACAGGCACAACCCCCGCATCGCGAGTTTTCACAATCTATTTTATTTTCAAACACGCCGACACCACATGTCGGGTTTTCAAGGCTTCTCAAACCCATTTCCCAAGTTTTCGACAAACAACGGTGTATGTGGAATAGTTGGTATACGCGCTCAGATAGCACGGATACGAAGGTACCACAAAGGTGGAGCGACAAGGAATCAGGGTAGTACAGCCTACAGGAATTAGTGCGACTACTAGGTAGGTCCGTCGGTTTGGCATGCAAACCGAGGCCAAGCAAGTTAAGTGTGTGATTCTAATAATGCAAGTTGCAAACAAAATAATAATGATTTTCCAATTATAGGAGCAATTGGTCAAAGGGTGACTTGCCTTGCTCAAGGTCTTCACGGAGCTTCACAAATCTTCGAGAAAACCCACTATCGACGAAAATCCGGTAACCGTAACTATACGCAAACAATTGAAAACCTAAACAAAAGACCAAAAGAAGATCCTTTTTAGACTAATTAATAGTGCCATTAAATAGATCTCAATTTTACGAAATTATTGAAAGTGGAACGGGGTCAATCGGACGAGCGGTTGAGAAGATAGGAATTTTGGAAGGTTAATGGATTTTTCTGGATAAGGAAATGATTTATCGGAATTTTCTAGAATACGAGGAATGGTTTATGGAATTTATAGAAATAATATTCTCAAGAATATTATTGACAGTCACTGACGTGCAGGACCAAGGGAAATGATTTATGGAACAAAGGAAAAAGGATTTATTAAATCCCTTGGAAAAGAAAAGGGATGAGGGATGTGAATTGGACTTGTCTCGGGTGGCATTGGTGCGGCCCTAAAGAGATGCGCGAGCGCGGCCGAGGCGAGCGGGCCGGCGCGTGGGAGGGAGGCGGCCCAAGGCCGAGCGAGGCGCGGTGCCGAGGTGGCGCCGACGTGGCGGCAGCCACGCGGGTCGGCGGAAGGAAGAAGACGAGGCCGGCCGGGATGGACGGCGGACGGCGGCGGCGTTCGCAGGAGCAAGGCGCGACCTCAATGGAAAAAGGAAGCACACCGGGGGAAGGGAAGAGACGAGACGAAGCGAGCCGACGGCTCGGATTCGCCGGAGGATGGCCGGAATCCGGCGGATTGTGGCGGCGGCAATCGCCGGCGAGCAAAGAGGGGAATCACGACGAGACGATGAGGGTTCGATTCAAAGGGGGTGGAGCATCTCCGGGGTTCAAGGAATCCGTTTCCGGTGTCGGATGGGGCGGAGAAGCACTGAGGAGGGCCGGCGACGAGCAGCGGCCTTCGGGAGCGGACGGCAATGGCGGCGAGGCTGTGCCGGGCGGCGACGGCGCTAGGGAATGGTTTGGGGAGGTCCTAGGGAGCTCAAGGACGGTGGTGGCGCGAGGTATTGGCGAGAGGGCCCACGGCGGCGCACAGGCGGGCGCGGCGGCGGCGAAGCAGAGCAACGGCGGGGCGGCACGTTTAAGGGGACGAGCGAGCAACCGAATGGCTCGGGGCTTATCCAAGATGATGCAGATGGCGAGAATTTGGGCGAGGAGCTCACCGGCGTGCGGGAACGGTATCGGCGGCGATTTGGGGATGGAAAGGGGTGGAAGGCCGATGGCGGCACGCGACCGAGCGGCGGCGCACGGCGGATGACGCCGAGGCGGCGCGGCGTCGAGGCGAGTGCGCCGGGGAAGAAGAGAGGGAGAGGTGGCGCCCGGAGCTCCTCGTCACGCGTTCACGCTCGCACCGGCTCCTCCGGTGCTCGGCGACGGACGACGACGACGAGAGCGGGACAAGCGGCAACAAGGCGGCGATGGTGGTTCGGTGGTAATGGCGCTACAGCGGTGGAGACTGAAGCGGGGGGATTGAGAGGAGGGACTCGGCTTTATAGTGGAGGGGGATGTCGGTTTGGGGAGGGAGGAAACCGACTTAGAGCGGTCAAGGCGGCAGCTGGCGGTTTCGTGGGCAGTGAGAAAGCGGCGACGGCGTGGATGCAAGGGCGCGGTGGTGGCGGTGGATCGGACGGCGAGAATCAAACCGCGAGCGCGGGCTGGCGCGGTCAAGGCCTCAAGGGGACGAGGCGGTCGCGGGCTCGCGGTCTCCGGCGCTAGGCGCCATTGGCGGAGCAGTGTGCCGGTCCGGGAAGAGAAAAAGGAAAAGGGTAGGAAGGAAAAAGGCTCGGTCCCTTGCCATTTTGGTGTGTGAGAGAGAGAGAGGAGGGTGGCACTGCCTCTCTGCTTTGGAAGCTAGCGGTGGAGCCATGGATGACGTCGACGATGACGGCGGCGGTCGGTTTGGCATGGAGCGGGGGCAAGGCGGCAGCGCGTGGCGTCGGCGGCGCAAGGGCTGATGGCGGCGGCGATCGGCCGGTCGGCCACCTCGCGAGGCGCGCGCGGGAATGGGCGAAGGCGGTGGAGGTTTTGGGCGGCGACGGCGGGAAGCGGCGTCGGCGCGAGAGAGAAACAGAGAGGGAGCGAGAAAACGAGAGAGAGAGATCCTTCTCTCGGCGATGGCTCGTGCAGCGCACGTGAGGGAGATGGCAAAGGAGAGCGATGGGCTGGGGAGTGGATCCGGCCCATCCAAAAACACGGAGGAGGTAAAATAGACTTTTATAGAGAAGACTAATTTGGAGTGGATTCGAATTTGGGTTTTGGATTTGGATTTCGAATTTGATGCTTGGTCTTAGGGACACAAGGTGGTGTCAAGAAAGGAACTCAAATGGGAATCGGGAACATGTATTTGGCAAGGATTTCAAGAGAGGATTTGAATTTCGGGATTTGATTTGGAGACTTGAATTGGAAGAGGAATTTGGATGAGGGGGAGGAGTCGACGAAGGGATTCAAAATGAGATTTGGTATTTTTGGAAACGGGAATAAGTATTTGGCGAGGATTCAAAAGGAGGCGATTGACCTTTGGAATAATTGAATCAGAATTGGAATCTTGAGGTGGAGGATTTTGATTTCGATGAGAGAGAACAACGGGATTTGAATTGAGATCCACGGCACGACACTCTCACTCAAGAACGAAATTTTGCACAATTAGGATTTTGCCGAATTAGTTTTTAATGTCTCGCGAAAAGCGCGGCGTTACATATATATTGCTCCAGGTATAGTTATTTCCACATGTTGAATTCATGTAAAGCAATCTATTGTTTACTGTAACTAGTGAGCTTTACACTGAACCAACTAGTGTCATTTTATCCTTTTTCAGAGTATGCTCAAAGTGCGCAAACATCAATTTGTGGGGATGTTTACAGTTTTGGAATAGTACTTCTAGAGATAGTGCTCGGCAAAAGACCTACGGATCCCGTGTTTGACAATGGACTGAACATTGTCAATTTTGTTGAGAGGAACTTTCCAAATAAGATAGCACAGGTAATTGATTTTAAGCTCCAAGAAGAGTGCAAGGGATTCATTGAAGCAACCGCAGTAGAAGAAAATGAGGGTTATCAATGCCTGCTGTCCCTCCTGCAAGTTGCTCTTTCTTGTACACGCTTATGCCCAAGGGAACGGATGAACATGAGAGAAGTAGTTAACAGGTTGCACGCGATTAAAATTTCATATGATGTAGAGTCCAAGCGAATGCAAGCCAGGCTTCACCATAGCGATCTACGTACCATGATCTGAGCCAGTTTAAATAGGCATAAGCATAAAGATAGTTTGTTACCCATGGGTAAGCATGTTTAATGTGATAGACTACCTACGAAATGCACATACCATATAGCTTGGCTACTTTTCTCATGTTGAATGAGATAAATTGGCCGCTAATGTGCAGTGTATATGGTGATGAGTGCAAGAGCAACTAGCTCTCCCTGGAGCCCCATTCATATAATGCAGAAATTCTGTAACTCATTAAAGATCGTTGCAAGAAGGCGATTTATTTTGGACTTCTATTGGGTTAAACGCGGAGCATAATCCAGGCATCAAGTTTTGTGGATAAGACGTTAGCTAATTTGTAGAGAATTATGAGACGCCTCACAACCCAACGTGGGAGGGCGATTGTATTTATATATCCAATACAATAGAGATTACAACAAACTCTTAAATAAGAGTTATATACGGATACAATCTATACAAATCTAATCTAACTCTAATACCCGCCCGCAGTCAAAGCGGGAGGAACATCACGAACGCAAAGACTGGACCTAAACTCAGTGAATAACTGAACTGGCAAGCCTTTGGTCATGATATCTGCGAACTGATGTGAGGACGGAACGTGTAAAACATGAATTTGTCCTAAAGCAACTTTCTCTCGAACAAAATGAATATCAATCTCAATATGCTTCGTCCGACGATGATGAACGGGATTAGCGGTCATGTAGACGGCGCTAACATTATCACAATAAACGATAGTGGCCGAAGCAAGTGGAATATGTAGTTCAAGAAGAAGTTGTCGAAGCCAGCAACATTCGGCAACAGCATGTGCTACTGCACGGTACTCAACTTTAGCACTAGATCGAGAGACAGTGGTCTGTCGTTTGGAGGACCATGAAAGCAAGTTTTCACCCAGGAAAACACAATACCCTGATGTGGAACGACGAGAATCAGGACAACCCGCCCAGTCAGCATCAGAATAAGCTGTCAAAGAGTCAATTGGTGTAGTTCCGATGTGAAGACCGATGTGTAGAGTACCCTTGATGTAACGCAAAATCCGTTTAACTAGAGCAAGATGAGGCTCACGGGGATCATGCATAAACAAGCATACCTGCTGAACTGCATAAGCTATCTCAGGCTGCGTGAGAGTAAGGTACTGAAGAGCCCCAACTAGACTCCTGTACTCCGTAGGATCTGAAACGGGAGCTCCATATGTAGCAGAAAGTTTACATCGAGTATCAACCGGTGTTGCAGTAGGATGGCACTCCGACATACCAGCTCGCCCACAAATTCGATCGAAGACCAGCTTCTTAATCCAAACTGGGCATTGTAAGGTTTGGTCTCGTTTGCTTCTTAAAATGGGACACCTTCTTCTTAATATAAAACGTCGGCAACGGCCTGACTGTTTGAAAAAAAAAAAAATTGAAGTTACCCATCGGCAATCACAAATGAGATCTACGGGGTCAAGGTCTACGCTGTAAGTGCGGTCAAGGTAGAGATGAGGCGCGATAGCTGAAGTGTGTGGATGTAATGCTGCTGTGTAACCGTTTTTAAACCCCTGGGGCCTGAATGCCTGATCCAGATAGCTCAAGGTTCACAGTACACAAAACACTCGGCAGAACCAAGCATGAAAGTTTTTTCCATTTTGCTGGTAGCTGTACGTTCCGGCCAAGCAGAGGTACACCGCTTTCTCTTCTCTCCTCTCTCTGTGTCGTTAAGCCTCGCCTCGTGTTTACCGTACTGAACATAACAATTTAGGACCCACACTCGCACTATATCCCATGATTTTAACCATCTATCCTATTGCTGTTCAGAGAAAGGTCCTGTTGTTTATATTTCATATCTTTACAGGTGAGAAAGGCCTCAGTGTTCGGCAGGCAACCCCTGAAACTCACGATGCTTATGCTCCTTGCACTGTTGTTTCTGGGTGCAAGTAAAATCAATTGTGCAACTCTCCCTGATAACAGCACGGATGTCCTCTCATTGCAAGGTTTCAAAGGTGAAATCACCTACGACCCAACTAAAGTGTTGAATTCTTGGAACTCCAGCACCTACCACTGCTTTGTGGGAGGGCGTCAAATGCAGCCCAACGCATCCAGGGCGCGTCATTGCGCTTGAACTCCCATACCTAAGCTTAGCCGGACAAATCAGCCCGTCCGTAGGGAACTTAACGTTCCTCAAGACCCTGAACCTTTCTGGAAATAGCTTCTCTGGTCAGTTACCTCCTCTAGGTAATCTGCACAGACTGCAAATCCTTGATCTGAGCCAGAACACTTTACATGATATTATTCCAGATGCACTCATGAACTGTTCTAAACTAAAATCAATAGACCTTTCTAAAAACAGACTAATAGGTGAAATTCCTCCCCAAATAAGCGTGCTGTCCAACCTCTCAGTTTTACGTCTCTCTTGGAATAATCTCACTGGAATGATCCCGCCTGCCCTCGGCAACATCACTTACATAGGAAAAATAGCCCTTGCATCTAATAAGCTCAAGGGGACAATTCCAAAAGAGCTTGGTAAGCTCTCTAATATATCTACGTTGTTCTTGGGTGACAATAACCTTTCTGGGGAATTCCCGAAAGCCTTGTATAATTTATCTTCTCTTCAGGGACTAGCTTTGGAGATTAATAATCTGGGTAATACAGTGCCACATAATATTGGCGATATCCTCCCTAATCTCAAGTTGCTTCTTCTGAATCAAAATATGTTTCAAGGTCAGGTCCCCACTTCCCTAGGCAACATCTCCGGGTTTGAAAGGATAGAGTTAGAAAACAACCATTTCACTGGACAAATTCCTAGGTCTTTCGGTAAATTGCGAAACCTCTATTATCTAAACCTCGAGGGCAACAGGCTTGAAGCAAATGATAGCGAAAGCTGGGAATTCTTTTCTGCGTTAACAAACTGCACTGATCTAGAAATACTCTCTCTATCCCAAAATCAACTATATGGACCTATACCAGATTCGGTCGGTAACTTCTCCGCTAGCCTTCAATATCTGTTGATGAGCACAAACAGGTTGTCGGGTATACTTCCCCCGAGCATAGTGAAGCTTACTAGCTTGAATCAACTGTCACTAGGCTATAACAATCTGAGTGGCACAATTGAAGAGTGGATTGGAAAGCTAACAGAACTGCAGTATTTATTTCTCACCTCCAATAAGTTTACAGGGCCAATCCCGTATTCTATGGGCAATCTCACTAAGTTGACCCATTTCTACATATCAAACAATGAATTTGAAGGTCCTATACCAACCAGATAATTGATGTTAATCTCCAAGAAGAGTGCAAGGGATTCATTGAAGCAACAGCAGTATAAGAAAATGAGGTTTATCAATGCCTGCTGTCCCTCCTGCAAGTTGCTCTTTCTTGTACACGCCTATGCCCAAGGGAACGGATGAACATGAGAGAAGTAGCTAACAGGTTGCACGCGATTAAAATTTCATATGACGCAGCGTCCAATCGAATTCAAGCCAGGCTTCACCATAGCGATCTATCTGAGCCTGTTTAGGGCCCATTTGAATCAAAGGATTTATGTAGAAATTTTATAGGATTCAAATCCTATAGGAAATTTTCCTATTTGGCCATTTGATTCAAAGGATTGAAGCTTTCCAAATCCTATGAAATTCCTATGGAATGACACATTGCATGTAGATTTTGGAGGAAATTTAGCAAGAGCTCCAACCTCTTGGAAAATTTCCTTTCAGTTTATCTCTCTCATCCGATTCCTGCGTTTTTCCTGCGCTCCAATCAAACGACCATTCCTATGTTTTTCCTGTGTTTTGCAATCCTCTGTTTTACACTTCAATTCCTGTCAGAATCCTATGTTTTTCCTATTCCTCCGTTTTTTCTACCCTGCGATTCAAAGGGGCCCTTAATATGCATTGGCATAACGATGGTACGTTAACCATGGGTAAGCCTGTTTAGGGCCCCTTTGAATCGCAGGGTAGAAAAAACAGAGGAATAGGAAAAACACAGGATTCTGACAGGAATTGAAGTGTAAAACAGAGGATTGCAAAACACAGGAAAAACACAGGAATGGTCGTTTGATTGGAGTACAGGAAAAACGCAGGAATCGGACGAGAGAGCAAAGGAAATTTTCCAAGAGGTTGGAGCTCTTGCTAAATTTCCTCCAAAATCCACATGCAATGTGTCATTCCATAGGAATTTCATAGGATTTGGAAAGCTTCAATCCTTTGAATCAAAGGGCCAAATAGGAAAATTTCCTATAGGATTTGAATCCTATGAAATTCCTATATAAATTCTTTGATTCAAAGGGACCATTAATGTGACAGATTACCTACAAAATGCACATACCATATAGTGTTGCTACTTTTCTCATGTTAAATGAGATAAATTCCGCTGCTAATGTACTGTGTATATCTTACTAGCTCTCCCTGAAGCCCCCCGTTCAGAATGCAGAAATTTTGTAACTCATTGAGGTGATTTGTTTTGGGCAACTTCTATTGGGTTAAACACACAGAATAATCCAGGCATAAGTTTCGTGGATAAGACGTTAGCTACCTACCAGGCTACCACAAATTCGACCGAACAAAGACCAGGTTCCTAATCCAAATCCCAAACTGCAGATACCCATCGGCAATCACAAACGAGATGTTGTAGTCCAGGCATACCTAACGCGTGGCCGTCGCTCGGCCGCGTGCGCCATCACTCCGCTCCACCCCCGGCGACGAGACGACACCGCGCCGCACCGGCGCACCGCCAGCAGACTGTCACGATCCCACTTCACTCCACCAAATCAACACAAATCACAGAGATTATAACCACAATCCAGAGCCAAATTACTCGGCCATTTGGGATACAAAGTAGCAGAGTAGAGGTAGGGATTGAGAGGAGCAATCTAGACTGGAATTTGGAAGAAGATAGGTTGAGAAATCAGAGAATAGAATTAGGGGTAGGAGAGGAGAGTCCGAGGAGGAGGAGGAAGAGAGGCATAGCCTTCTGTTGTTTAATTCATCGATCCCTTCCCTGCCTGTTGCTTCTTCCCTTTATGTAGTGTCTCCTTTACCTCTACTAGGCCTCAAGCCAGCCCAACAACACAGCCCGCACTACTCCAGGCCCATGTCCGTGACACAGACCTGGATCGAGTGCCGCGGAGTTGGTCAGGCTCCGCTAAGCCATTGATGAGTGGAAGGAAGGGCTTGGAGTGTTCTTTTTTTTGGGCTTGGCGATATTGTAGTGATGCCCCTCTTGATTCTCTGGGCCGTTGGTTGTTAAACATTAATCTGGCCCATTATTGTTCATCGGCTGGCCTGGGCCGTAAGTGGCAATAGGCTGCATGCTGAACTTTTTCTGTAGTGGCCGAACTCTGGAGGAATAAGTTCTTTGGAGGTCCAACTTGACATCGAATCTGATTTTCGTCCTTCAACCCAAAAACCCAGATACAATAGGTCCCCCAACTTACAAAACCAATGCAAACAAGATCGCTCAGCAGTATTGTCCTTAGTTTTTGACTAACTTGGCTCTTTTGACTAGATCTTTGTCTTACGTGGCATTGACGTGGTGCTTACGTGGCACCTTAATCCTAAAAAAATTAAAGCATGTGGGACCCACATATCAGTTACATATAAAATAATAGGGGCAATTGTGTTCTTACCCCTCTTTTCAACTCCAATTGTGATTTTACCCCTATTTTTTAGACTTTGTAATTTTGCCCTCACTTTTTTGAAATGAACAATCCGTTTGCCTTGTTTTGGATGTCCGAAAAGGAAATTTACTGAGTAAATGTAGAAAGACGTTTCTACCCCCACATATTCAGCCAAATTCCCTGCTTCAGTGCTCACTCCCTGACTTCTTGACGTTGTCCCGTACGCGGCGGCGACGACGGAGGTGAGCGCTGGCGGCTGGCGCGCTATGCAAGGACAGGGCAGCGAGGGGAACTTCACCTCTACTAACCCGTCCTCCGACGGGGGAAGTATCCGGTGCAATCACCTAATTCGGTGCAATAATGCAACTCTCATCCCACACCGTTGGATCAAGAAATGGACGTCCGAGATTCGTCCACGTCACCATAAGTTAAAATTTAACTCGCAGATTCACTCATGAGTTAAATTTTACTAGGAGTTAAATTTTAACTCATGGTGACGTGGACGAATCTCGGACGTCCATTTCTCGATTCAACGGTGTAGGATGAGAGTTGCATAGTTGCACCGAATTAGGTGATTGCACCGGATACTCCCCCCTAAACCCTAACAATTGGTTGAGGCGAGCGGGCAGCTGGATAGCAAGCAAGCGCGGTTCTGCGAGGCGTGCAGGAGGTGGGGGCGGCGGGTGCTGTAGCTGGACGGCGAGGCGCGTGCCGTGCCGATCGATGCAGCATGGGGGGAGAGGCGGCATCGCTGCTTCAGGGAGCTCCCTGTACTGCACGGATGAATGGCAAAGACAGATGTGAAGGCTAAGTAGTCGATCTGCTTGCTATCTCAAGAACAAGGAATAGAGGATGCATCGTCTGCTCCAGGCTCCTCTTGAATAACAGCCTCCAGCTCAAAGCATGTCTCAATATTTGTTTCTCCTCTCTTTTTTTCCACCTTTTTCTTTCTCTTGATCTGCAGATTTGTGGCCTCCAAGGATGTTGTAATTAATTAGTAGACTAGTGCATTCTTATTGTAATAGATACGAGAACTGGTATGCTTACCATCGGAAATGCATGGAGCATAGAATAAATCTTACTAGGAGCAAATATGGATATTTATGTCTTTTTCCCACAGAGTTAACACCGTTGAGAGAACTTAACAGAGTAGGGGTAAATCTAATCTTCAATTTAAAAAAGTGAGGGCAAAATCACAAAGTCTGAAAAGAAGGGGTAAAATCACCATTGGAATTGAAAAGAGGGGTAGGATCACAATTGCTCCAAAATAATAATAATAATGATGGGTCCATGTGGGACCCACATGTCAACAGTCGGTGTGGGACCCGCGTGGGCCCCACATGTCAGCTGGGTCGACGCCGGTGGGACGGAGAAAAGACAGCGGGGGAGAAGGTGTTAAGTGCGGTGCAGCGGTGGATGCGATGCCAGCAAAGCGGGCGCGAATACGGCAGAAGAAGTCGCTGGAGTCCTGCTTGTCCTCTTCCTCCCTCCACAACCCTGACCATGCGAACGTCGCCCCCGCCGCCCACATCTCCGCCTCATCTCAGCACAAATCCATCCATCCACCGTCGTGCCCGGGCGCCCTTCTCCCCGCCGCCTCCTCCCACCACAAATCCATCCATCCACCGTTGTGGTCAGCGATGGCAGGTGTGGCTCGGGAAGGTGACAGCAACGGCGGCGGCTCAATGGCACAAATCCATCCATTCACCACCGTGGCGGCCCTTCTCCCCGCCACCTTCTCCCACCACAAATCCATCCATCCACCGCGTGGTTAGTGATGGCGGGTGTGGCTCGGGAAGGTGGCGGCGGCGGCGGCAGCTCAACAGGACAAATCCATCCATCCATCCACCACCGTGGCCAGCCGCCCTTCTCCCTACCGCCTTCCCCACCACAAATCCATCCATCCACCGCATGGTCAGCGATGGCGGGTGTGTCTCGGGAAGGGCGGCAGCGGTGGCTCAATGGCACAAATCCATCCATTCACCACCGTGGCGGCCCTTCTCCCCGCCACCTTCTCCCACCACAAATCCATCCATCCACCGCGTGGTTAGTGATGGCGGGTGTGGCTCGGGAAGGTGGCGGCGGCGGCGGCAGCTCAACAGGACAAATCCATCCATCCATCCACCACCGTGGCCAGCCGCCCTTCTCCCTACCGCCTTCCCCACCACAAATCCATCCATCCACCGCATGGTCAGCGATGGCGGGTGTGTCTCGGGAAGGGCGGCAGCGGTGGCTCAATGGCACAAATCCATCCATCCATCCACCACCGTGGCTAGCCGCCCTTCTCCTCGCTGCCTTCTCCCACCACAAATTCATCCATCCACTGTCGTGGTCAGCGATAGTGGGTGTGGCTCGGGAAGGTGACAGTGACAGCGAGGAGAAGGATTTGTCGCCGCTGGGACATGGGAGCACGGATCCGTTGTCACAGGGCCTCATCAGTGTCGACGTCGCGGATCCCTCATCGTCGCAACCTTCCTCCTCGTCGTCGCTACCATCTTCTTCTCTACCTCATGCATCGGTGGTGGTGGCGGCTGGAGCGGTGGCCGGCCCTCAGGAGCGCGCCCTTAAATGGATCTCGTCGCTAGGATGCAGACAACGACATCTGTCGTTGCTGTGGTCGTCATCGACGGTAGCCGACTGGTGAAAGAGCTCGAGAAGAGAGGAGGGATAGCCGGGAGGGAGAGGGGAGGACGCACCGACGTGCCACTATACATGGAGATAGAGAGGGTGGGAACCACTGACAGGTGGGTCCCACTAGTTTTTATCTTTTGTCTAATTGACATGTGGGCCCTATATTTTTTTAATTTTTATATTTTGATTCCAGTGCTACGTCACCGCCACGTAAGATGATGACCAAATCAAACTAACCATGTAGGCACCATGTGTACCAAAACCGCCATTCAAATTGTCTTGGGACCTTATTTGTGGTGGTTTTAACAGTTGAGGGACCCGTTGTATCTGGTATTGTGGTTCAGGGATGAAATCGAACTCGCTATCACGTTAAGGGACATAAAATGAACTTATTCCAAGTCTGGACTGTTGCAATGTCCACGGGGATCCTATCAAGTCAAACATGCAGCGTTGACGCATTGGCACTGGCAGCTTTTTTTTTTATTTTAGAACTAATGGCAGCCTAAGTAGACGTGATTTTCTTTTGTTTCTTTTGGATCGAAAATTTTGTTTTTGCTTTCTCTACCAACAATGGCTGGCCGGCTGGATCGTCTGAAGAGTCAGAGTCCCAGAAATTTCGTCGCCATTAGATTGGTCAGATCATTCCGATTTGGAATAAATCCATTTTGCCTCTCTCATCTCTTGCGCTTGCATGAATAACATCCCTCAACCGAAAAACCGGGTATAACGCCTCCTTCATCTCTAAAAACCAGAGCAAATAACCTCCCTAGGTAGTTTTGCTGGTGGTTTCGTCCGACGTGGCGTTGTTGACCCGGTTGACAAGCTGACTCGGCGTGGTGGGACCCACATGTCATTGTGTAGCTCTCTCTCCCTTATCTCTCTCTCGTCCGGCCTTTCCCTTCACCCCGGTGCGGCTCCTTGACGTGGGTCGGGCCAAGGCGGCAGGGCGGCGCGTTGCGACGGAGAGAGGTAGCCGTCCGGCGGCGGTGATGCGGGAGAGCGCACGGCGGCGGGCGGCGCGGTGGTCCGCTACGGGCGGTCGTGCGCAGTGGACCAACCTTGAGCTCCTCCGAGAGCACGGGGCCTCCCCGGCTGATGCGGCTTCCATCGCCGCGTGCGCCCCGGGGTACGCCGCCATGCTCGCCGACGGCGTCCGCGAGCTCGACGAGCTCGGGCTCTGGGAGTCGTGGAGCTCCGGGGTTGGGGCGGCCCGCAAGGTGGAGATGGCCGGGATCGGGTTCGGGAGGAAGGTGTACTACATGGGGAAGGCGAAGAGCAGGCGCGACCGCGGTGTGGTGCCGCTGCTCGTGAGCGTCGGGGTGCGGCTCTCCTCCGCGAAGCTCATCGCGCCGTATGTTTCGGCAGCTGGTCTCCCGGTGCTGATCGATAGGGTGAGATCTACCACTTCATTTTGAGCTCAATTTGCTTCAATTTTTTTTTGTGAGTGCATTTGATGACCATCTCTGCCCGATACAAACTGCATAGTATGAGTAGTGAAATTCGCTCGTCATTTCTTCTCTTCTTTGTTTCTTGTTGCTCCGGCCGAGCGGCTAGCGTCATGGGCAGTCGGTGCTGCGGTGCATCGGCGTGTGGAGCGGATGCATATGACCGGTTTCCATGGCGCCGATGCCGCCGCTTTTCTTTTCTTTTCTTTCCTTTTGCTTTTCTTCTTTGTTTCTTGTCCTCTCCGGCCGGGCGTTGTGGCGGAGGGACGGCGCCGCCTAGATGCGGATGCGAGGTCGCTGCTAGGCGCGTAGGCGCGGGGTTCGCCGCCGGTATGTAGGTGCAGGCTCGCTGCTAGGGCGGCCACGACGCGACCACTCCCCGCCGCCGATGCCCAGCTCCTCTCCGCCAGTCTACTCCCGGTTCGTCACTAGCGAGCGCCGCTGCCGCCAACGAGAGCCACCGCCGGCCGCCTCTGGTTCTCTCCGCCCATCACCGGCCGCGCCCCTGCCCCGCCAAAGTGAAGAGAAAGGCCGGGGGAGAGAGAGAGATAAGGGGGAGAGAGAGAGCTACACACTGATATGTAGGTCCCACCACGCTGAGTCAGCTTGTCAACGGGTCACCAACGCCACGTCGGACGAAACCACCAGCAAAACCACCAAGGGAGGTGATTTGCTCTGATTTTCGGAGATGAAGGAGACGTTATACCTGGTTTTTCGGTTGAGGGATGTTATTCACGCAAGTGCAAGAGATGAGGGAGGCAAATGGACTTATTCCTTCCGATTTCCGAATGCAGGCGCGGTGGAGTAGCCGGCCTGGCGCTATTGCGCGCGCGATGAACGACGAACTGAACAAGACATTTGTCATTGCCAAGAGATGGATGGGTTTTCTGGGCCGTAGTATATGTAAACAGGCATCACGCATGACCTGTGCAGTCAGCGTCTTTCTGCACGACGAACCTGAGTGAACCGCGGGCAGCGCCTGAAGACAGTCGGCAGTGGTGCGCCGCGGCTGACACTTCGCCGGTGAGGCGGTGACTGTTTGATTTCCGCAGCACGTGTAGTATAACTTTGGCAAGCGGACGTAATACTGGTCTACTGCTACTGGAGATGGAAACTCCGAGTAACACCGGAGGAGTCGGCATCTTCGATTCTGATCCGTAGAAGGGTAGAAGTGGTCAAGACACGGCAGAGCAGAGCAGAGCAAGGGCGCAAGGCGCTAGAGCTAGATTTGACACTGCTGCAGAGTTGTGTTTCTTTTAAGGCCATTGTCCAGGGGCCCAACTGCCCAACCCGGTGGTATCGCTCTGAGTAGAGGTTATCTTCGATTCTTCATTGGTACTATGCCCTACGCACTGGCTCAGCGATGTTCATCTTGTGAAAGTGGATATAACATGGCTGTTTTATTCATATTTTGCAGGTGATATGTGTTCCGAGCAGGAGCAACCTAGGAGCAACCCGCGAAACTCGCGGTGTTTATACGACTGGTGTTGCTGCTGCTATGTTATGGAGTTGGCAACGACGTCGTACATTGCTCAACTGTCCACGAGAACAGCATTGATCTCCAATCACTGCTAGATTTCAAGAAGGGGATCACTGAAGATCCAGGAGGAGTCTTGATCTCATGGAACACTAGCACCCACTTCTGCCGGTGGAATGGTGTCATCTGCACTCCTACACGGCCATGGCGCTTCTCAGTTCTGAATCTCACCGACAAAAGCTTGGCAGGCAAAATCACCTCCTCTCTTGCAAACCTCACATCTCTTAGTATCCTTGACTTGTCCTCAAATCGCTTATTTGGCCAGGTTCCTCTCCTTAACCATCTAAAGCAACTGGACACCCTTAACTAGAGTATCAACGCACTAAGGGGACTATACCCAATGAACTCATAAATTGTTCCAACCTAAGGGCATTAGACATCTCTGGTAATTTGCTGCATGGTGCAATTCCTGCTAATATAGGCTCCTTAACCAATCTAGAACATCTGGACCTTGCCGCTAATAATCTCACTGGGATCATCCCGGTATCTGTTCAAAACCTCACCAAAGTAAACCTGATCAGGCTTAAACACAATTATTTAGACGGAAGCATTCCCGATAGGATCTGGCAATTGCCAAATCTGTCTGTTCTTCTTTATAGGTAAGAGCCTACCACTAGCTCCAATTCATCTATAGCCAATGTAATAGCCAATTCATATAATAGTTGCTTACTATACTATTAATATATGGTCTCACCTGTCATACACATATTGCGTCTTGGAGTCCGTGCTGCAGCTGGCTACAGATTTATAGTCCGATGCTCTTCTCTCTCATCTTCTATCTCATTAAAATATATTTATAGCTGGCTAATAGTCTCCTATTGTACCAATAACACTCTATCAGAGCAGGTACAATAGCAGGCTATAAGCCAGCTGCAGACATATTTTAAGAAGATAAATCAGGAAAGAGAAAAGCAGCGGGCTACAGATTTATAGCCAGCTGTAGCACAGACTTCAAGACGCAGTGTGTCTATGACAGGTGGGACTAGATATTAATAGTGTAATATATAACTATTGTATGGATAAGCTATTAGATTGGCTATAGATGAATTAGAGTTAATAGTTGGCTATACTATTGAACTTGCTCTCAGGTGAAATCCCATCGACCCTAAACCTGTCCCGTATCGAGTTGCTAAGTTTTTGGAGTTGAATATGCTAGGCAACGCATTGCCAACAAACTTTGGCGACGCCTTCCCTAGGCTCCAACAGGTCACCTTGGATTATAACAATTTTGAAGGTCAGATTCCAACTTCGCTAGGCAATGCTTCAGGACTATGGTATATAGATTTGTCATCGAATTATTTCACTGGGCAAATTCCTACGTCTTTTGGAAGGCTTTCAGAGTTGTCTGGACTAAACCTTGCGTACAACAAGCTTGAAGCAAATGGAAACCAAGGATGGGAATTCTTGCATTCATTGACAAACTGCACTGCTCTAACATCGCTCTCAGTAGCTGAAAATAATCTGCAGGGATCCCTACCACATTCGGTAGGTAATCTATCAATCAATCTTCAAAATTTAATATTTTCGGTAAATAATATATCAGGGGTAGTCCCCCCAAGTATTGGGAACTTTCCTAACTTAATCAGACTATCCCTCGGTAAAAATAATTTCAGTGGTGAAATTGGAGAATGGATTGGAAATCTGAAAAATCTACAAGGTCTATTTCTCCGTGAGAACAACTTGATCGGACCAATTACTCCCTCCATCGGAAACCTTACTCAGTTGACAATACTCTCGCTACAAAATAATAAATTCGAAGGCATCATTCCACCCAACATCAGACATCTTTCGCAACTCTCAATATTGACCCTTAGCTACAATAACCTCCAAGGTAGCATACCTGAAGAAATTGGTAATCTTCAAGAACTGGTCGAACTACATCTTTCATCAAACAAGTTTTCTGGGGAAATTCCTGATGCTCTAGGGCAAAGCCAAAACTTGGTTGTTATCCAATTGGGCCAAAACATTCTCACTGGAGACATTCCAGTATATTTTGGCAATCTAAAAAGCTTGAAAATACTAAATCTTTACCATAACAGTTTGTCAGGGACCATACCAACTGCTTTGAGTGACCTACACAGCTCCTCAGTAAGCTAGATCATTCACACAATCATCTCCATGGAGAAATACCAAGAAATGGAATATTTGAAAAATGTTACAGCTGTTTCACTTGATGGCAACTGGAGGCTTTGTGGAGGAGCAGTGGATTTCCATATGCCTTTGTGCTCTTCAATTGCACAGAGAATAGAAAGGAAGCCTGATCTGGTGAGATTATTGATTCCAATATTTGGCTTCATGTCCCTCACCATGTTGATTTATGTTATAACCCTTGGAAAGAAGACATCAAGAAGAATCTACTTATTTCTGTTTTCTTTTGGTAAGCAATTCCCTAAAGTTTCTTATAGAGATCTAGCTCAAGCTACAGGAAACTTCTTGTAACACCTCAGGTATTCCCTTACCTAGAATGCAACAAACTACGGAACAAAAACCATGAAGTCCTAAATTCATTAGGAATTTCGACCGAGTCTCCCCTATAATTATGTACATCCACGATAGGTAGCTATATTTTAAACTATAATAATTCCATTTCCACAGTGCTATCCATCCATATAACTCCATAGATAGAAACTAATAGATATCTAAATAATTATTACCGACCAAACCGGGTTATAGTTTAAGTGTCATTATGAACCTAAGCAATATAGCTTGATAGTGTGCAGATAAATGTGTATATAAGGGTGCTACTTCCCACCCATGCATGTCGGTCTCAATGTGCATCTAAAACCAAATAAAACACAAGAGTGAGTATAAAAATATTCAGTAAGTACAATATGGAACTAGAAAACACATATACACATCATTGGCATAGAGCATGAATAAAAAGCCTTATTTCTTTGATAGGAAAGTCATTTTCAAACAAGTGAAAGAAAAATAGTAGTTTCCATCCTGGGCAAACATGAATTGAAATAGTAGTTTCCATCTCAGACAATTGTGAATACATCCTAGCATTTGCCGGCAAAGCCGAGTCAGCGTGATCAACGCTTACCCACATGAACATGAATAATTGAAACCGGAATCAAAGAACCGAATTAACCATATTGCACATCCATGGTAAACAGGAAACTTGAATTATTTAACTGAATTATTGAAACAAGAATAATGTCGTAAACATAAGATAAACTTGAAATCTAAATGGCGAGAAAATAATCTGAACATAAGCAGTCACTTATCACGTAGAAATATATCGGAAATAATTAGATAGAGCAAACAACCCAAGAATCACACAATTAGTTCGTCATGCACTTGCCTTTTAACCTCGACGACTGTGGACGACGACGACTTGTGACGACCGGCGACGGCTGCACCAGCAGCGGCGCAGAGACGGCGACCAGAACACAGAAGCAGCGGTAGGGCGCAGGAGCCTGACGGCTAGGGCTACAGGACCTATGCCTCGATCCCTTTTTTTCTTTTTTTCTATTGGTTAAATAGAGAGACTAATGAAGATCGAGCGGCCCACATTAATTCGATCACCGGGACTTCGTTCGGACTCCGATTCCTGTAAACTTATAGTCTATTTCATACTACTCGGCGATCTCTACGCATCCATGGTTCCTGATCGCCTATTCAAACAACCTAATTGGAAGAGGAAGCTATGGTTCAGTATATAAAGCGAAGTTAACTCAAGTCAAAATAGAAGTGGCTATTAAGGTTTTTAATCTTGAGATGAGGCGTGCAAACGGAAGTTTTGTATCAGAATGTGAGGTTTTAAGAACCATTCGGCACCGGAACCTTCTTCCTGTACTAACTGCATGCTCGACGATAGACAATAGAGGTAATGATTTCAGGGCCCTAATTTATGAGTTTATGCATAGCGGTAATTTGGACACATGGTTGCATCATGGATGTGCTGCTGTAGTTCGCAAACGTTTGTCCATGGATCAAAGAGTAAGCATAGCTGTCAACATAGCTGATGCTTTGGTCTATTTACACCATGACTGTGGAAAGCTGTTAATAGTGAAATTTGGTAAGCCCAAGTAGTAATCGGCTTAGAGTCAGCATCGGCTTCGAAGTATTGAGATTAGCTGATAAGAGTTGTCGAGTCGTCAGTTGTCGGATTCTTGCTATATTTGGTTAAGGAAATTGATCTACTAAAGGAAGCTTATCCAGAAGAGACCGAGTTCAAAGAGAATGCGGCATGGCAAGTTATCTATTAATTAGAAATAGTTTGTTAGTTTTCTTTTATCTTTAGGAAAGTTTCTTTCTTGTCCGACAAAGACTTGTATCAACCCATGGGTATAAATATGTACACCCGGGGTCTATGTAATCTATCACTACGATCAATATAATTCGGCGTATCGCCACCTTTTACCTTTTCTACTTTATTTTATCGTCCGGCGGGACTTGGCACCCGACGCGGGGCTGCATCGGTGTTCGATCTCTAGCGAAGGGGTAAGTCCAATGTTCCGTCGGCCCAGGCAATTGTATCATCTACGTCGGCGTCGTTCAAGGCTGCATCAGTACATTCGACCTCTTGGATTGCTCTGGTTTGGATGATATATTTGCCTACCCATTTATCATATGTCTCTGTTAATCTAGTCTTAGCATATCAATTTAGCTCTATCGGCTGCTTCTCGTTTTAGGGTTTCTGCCTGTATCGGCTAAATCGCGTTGCTAGATTAGATTAGCTTAGGCATCTACCACACCCTGAAAATCAGTTATCGGCTTGATTGTCTAGATAATGTGTTTCTTTTCATACTTAGTGCTGCATCAGTTAAGTTTGATCTACTAAGTCGTACTTAGAACCATAATCTCTAGCCTGCTTTTTGACTGCCAATAAGGGTTTCATCGGGGTTTCAGCCGACGAGTTATCTGGATGTTGCATCGGCTTGTAAGGATTGCATATATATATAAGTTGGATTTAGCCGATGACAACATAGGTTTCACTGTTTAATCTAATCTTGTGGATTTCATGACATCGGACCTCCAGCCGATGTGTGCTTTAACTTTCGGATCAGTGCTTACTATATCATATTGTTAGCCGATTGGTTTCTACTAGATTATATTGTTATTTTATTACATCATCATCAGCCGATTTGCCTTTATATCATTATTTACATTGGACATATAGCCGATTGCTTAAACCCTATTGCTATCGGCTGGTACCGGCATCAGCTATTATCGGCTATCGGCTGGAACTACTCCATCGGCTTGTCAGCCGATCGGCTGTTTTGATCTACTATTTGCATATCTTGTCAGTTGCAGGATCAAACTGACTGGCACGCCCGCATCTCGTCAAGATTTGGACCTGCACAGGAGCTAAGCAGATCTCCCAGGCCGGTGTGTTCGATTTTTTCGTCAACAAAGGCCTATTGTCCATTGTGATGAGAAGCCCACGAATATCCTTCTAGATAAGGATATTTTTTTAGGGAAACGACGGCAGAAGGACTGCCGGAATATATTAGGAGAAGTAAAAATTTATGTACAGGCAAAAACAAAAAAGGCTAAGAGAAAATAAGAACAGAAGAAAACATGAAGGGGGTTGGAAAGCCGAGTGGCGCAAATCGAGATCCTGCAGAATTAAAGCCACCCTATCAGTCGTTGTGTAGATGTCTTGGAAAATACGTTTATTCCGCTCCAACCAAATGTTCCACCAGGAGGTGATAAGGCAGCCTAGAGTTCTTTTTTGCTGGGGTTTCGGTTGAATGGCCGAGAGCAAATTCCACCAACTTTTTAAATCTAAGGTGTTAGGCAAAGCATTTTGACCTAAACCCTTCCAAACACAGATCTTGTTCCACACGTCGATGGTGAAAGAGCATTCTCTGAACAGATGACCAGTGTCTTCAAAAGCTTCCCTACAGAGAGGGCAAATCCAATTGCACGGCCAATGGCGAAGGAGAAGATTTTGCGCGGTTAGAGTTTTTTGGTGTAGAATGAGCCAGCCAAGAAAGTGATGTTTTGGCTCAGCAGGAGCTGACCAAATTTTCATAAAATCGGTGGTGGCAAAAGTGCCCTGAAATTGCAACAAGTATGCGCTTTTTGAGGTGTATATACCGTTAGATGAGAACCTCCAACGGATATCATCTGGCACACTTGGAACAAGTTGCACGTTCTGCATTAGTGCGCCTAGAGAAATCAATTCATGGATCTCTTCAATTGTAGTAATCTGTCGAAAGGAAAAGATCCAATTATTGCTAGTCAGCTCATGATGCACGGAATTTCTTTTTCGTTTTGCTAAGCTGAACAGCCTTGGAGCAAGTTGTTTTGGGCATTTGTTTGAGAGGCAGTTGTCATCCCAAAACAGTGCTTTTTTTCCATCTCCTAGCACGATCTCTGTAGCAGCTTGAAAAAGACTTTTGTCGATATTATCACAAGGCAATTTTGAGCCCAACCAAGGCTAGGTTTCCTCCTTCCAGCTGAACCAAAACCAACGAAGACGAATGGCTCTAGAGAACTTGTTGAGGTCTAAAATTCCGAGTCCTCCTAAACTTTTTGGCATGCCTCCAGTTAACTAGGCTGCTTCCTGGGCTGACATTGTCGGGATCGTCTCCTTTCCAAAGGAACGCTCTGCGGAAACGATCAATGCGCTTGATAACCCACTTTGGTATTTGGATTCCAGTCATCTGATAAATTGGGAGGGAGATGAGAACTGATTTAACGAGAGTTTCACGGCCTGCAGAAGTGAAGAATTTTCCTTTCCAACCTGGTAAGTGTGCACCAAATTTATCAATCAAAGGAATGAAATCCACTTTTCTAAGTTTGCGCATGTGCAGCGACCTAAATAGGAGCAGGGGAAAGCTTTTATAGACCCCGGGAGAACTTGAGTTATATCTTGGATATCTACCCCATCGCAAGCTATTGGGAAAATTTTGGTCTTTTCAATGTTGGTGTGCAGACCGGATGCTCTGGCAAAGGAGAATAAAATCTGACATAGCATATCGAGATCTTGTTTTGTCGGCTTGACAAAAATAGCAACATCATCAGCATAGAGAGAACAGCGAAAACGGCTCATTCTGTTTGACACCGGCGAAAGAATGGACAATTCTTCAGCTTTACAGATCATTCTTTGCAGCGGTTCCATGACAAGAATAAACAGGAGAGGTGAAAGGGATCACCTTGTCTTAAAGCTCTGCAATGCTTTATTTCCTCTCCTGGTGAACCATTGAGGAGAATCTTTGAAGAGGAGGAGGCAAGCAAATTTGACACCCAATTACGCCATCTTGATCCGAAACCAAAAGATTGTAGGACTTCCAACAGGTAAGGCAGCTTACAGAGTCAAATGCTTTTGAAATGTCGACTTTGACAAAAAGGCATTGTTTTTTGTTCCTATGCAAGAATTTCACCATGTTTTGGACCAAGAGAAAATTATCATGAATAGCTCTTTTCCTCACAAACGCACTTTGGTTATGAGAGACCAATTCATTAAGTCTCGGTGCCAATCTGTTTGCAAGAGTCTTGGAGATGATTTTTGCAAAACTATGCATTAAACTTATAGGTCTGTAGTGATCAGCACTGGAGGTATCTCCTTTTTTAGGGAGGAGACTGGTGTGCGCTGTTGACGGTCGTTATCGATCAGTTTCGACCGTCAATATTACCAGAATAGAGGAGAACTAGTAAAGCTTGCAATGCATATATTTGTTAGAATAATAAACTTCCACTAGTATTAGGTATACTAACCTCTTGCAGGGAATGACACTAAAGTGGAGGAGAATCAACATCAACTCAGACGATAAATCAATCGGACGATGTCGAGAACCAGACTTGTGTATGAATGGGCCAAGAACTTAGAATTGACACGATGAATTGGGCCAAAATTAACAAGTCCGCGGAGAAGAACAACGGAGAAGGCCGCCAGCCGAAATTGGGCTGGATTGGGCTGGCCCCAGGTTCGGCCAAACCTCCCTCGCCTCCGTTGGATCCAGGTTTTGGCTGGACAGTTGAGATGAAGCCCCAATGACGGTTGGAGGGTATTACCGACCATTCCAACCGTCACAACCGTTATAGTTCAGCTATAAAAGGACTTCACCTTCTCACTTCACTCACACACCTCAAGCCATAGCTTTCTCATTTCTCTCAAGTTTAGTTTAATAGTATCTAGCTGGTGGAATAGAAGCCTTTGGAAGAGTTCGGGTATGGCCATATTAGCTTTTCTCTTCTCTTTTGTAAGCTTTGTACTTCTATTAGAATACTCTTCTAAATACATTTATGGTATTGAAATACTTTCCGAGTATATGAGTACCTACTTTACATTATGTTCATATTATACTGAATATACGGCTAGCTTATCTGGGAGATGCTTTGGTGCGGGTATAATGTTTGCTTATGCAATTACTCTATGTCATGACGATGATATTAGAGTAGTATCTGGTAGTTTAGGCGTGGTGTCTAGATTACAGCGTCCAGAACATGGCGTGAGCAGCTGCATAGGAGAGAGAGAGCGCGCAATTAATATGGGCAAATATGTCTTTTATGGAAGAATGGCAAAACTTTTGCATGCCTCTAAACACCTTTTGCCAAAATTCCAGTACCCTTCACTTGTCCTCAAATCGCTTCTTTGGTCGGTTCCCTCTCCTTAACCACCTACAACATCTGGGTTTCCTTTACAAATATTTGGGTTTTTTATTAGATGTGATATGTTGTACTTCTTACCTCTTAATTAATGAGTAGATGACATGGTTTAGATTAGAGGTGGCATTCACCTCCACTATAAAACTTGCTCTAAGCCAATTTATGAGCCAAAAGTCTAAGGCTAAACAAACGTGTAACTTTTATTTGGCTTTTCTGAAGCCAAAAGTCACTCTTGTACTATTAAGCAAAAAATTTAGGTTGGAGAAGTTTTTGGCTTATTTTTAGTGAGGGTATGACTCCACCAATAAACTTAATGCTTTAAAGTCAATGGCTTGAAAACATATATAAGCTAAAAATTAGCTTAAAATTATAAGCTTACAAACCTAAGCCCAAATAAAAAGGCATTTAGAAGAATAAAAAATATAAGAGCAAATTAGGTATTTAAATAATTGTCAAATCTATCTAAGTAAGAAGTAAAACTAAAAAACAAGCAGAATTAGCCACATCATCCACCAAATAATGATAGTTGGATTCACAAAATGACAAAATAGCAAGGAAGAATCCTAGCCATTGAAAAGAGGAACCTTCTAGAAGTAGTAAAATACAGAAGGAAGGGTTTGAGCCACTCATTGTAATCTCATGTGTTGGCCTCCCAAACAGGCCTAGGGCTGGCTTGGCCTGGCCAATCAATCCAAACGGTTCTTAGATTAAATGACCAATTAAATAATTTTAAAAGAGGGAAAATATATTCTACATATAACATTGTAAATTAGTCAGCAATAATCAAAACAATATATAGAAAAAAAATTAACATCTCAAACAAAGCTTATAACATAATTACAATTATGATATGCAATTTTACTTAAATGTAGACCTAGGATATTTGGAAACCGAGGCAGTAGTGAAAGTTAATTTTGATTCTTACAATAACATCATAAGTTTAACATAATTATATTAAATTATTTATTTCCATCACAGTATGTATTTATTACATATCAAAACAATATAGTATCTTCCGACCAAATACTTTCTTGGAAAATCAAATATGTAAAACAAAATTATATTTGCTAAAAGTGGGGATGAACATATTTATAATATAATATGAGGATAATTTGGTTATGCAACAACGGAGATAGCAGGGTTGCAAGGTGGCGGCCCAAGCAATAGCAAAAAAGGCACTTAGAGTTGAGCGATTCAAAAGCGGGAAACAACACGGATAAGATTAATATAAACCCTAAGTCTATACATTAGTTACTGATTTAACTTAATGGTGGAAAATTTATTCAATTATAATAACGGTTAATAGTTACGCGAACGTGCGACTTCATTCACTAGTCTAATAGTGATAAAAGTTAAATTCCCCGAGATTATGGGTACCTCCGGCGGCCGGAGCATAAAGCACCGTATCCTTCTTTGCTCCGTTTTGCCTGGTGGTGTATGAACTCTGCGTTGAATGATCAGCTGTGTCAGACCCTAGGTTTTTTTTTTCAACGACTCGCACGTGATTACAACCCTGGAGGGTTGTAACCAGGAAAAAGAAAAAATATACCACCACTCACACACCGACAGCGCCAACACACAAGCCCGGGAGAAGGCTAGCACCGGACCGGCCGCCGCTAAGCGTGACCGACCGCCGGTAGCCCAACAAAGTAACACAGACGAGATCGCCCCACCTAGGGGAAGCCAAAACAATGTCTTCAGGAAGAGAAGCGACGGAAACCGCTGCAGTCGTCCGTCGGGACTTAAAGGAGCCAAGACTGGGCTTTCGCCCAGCAACACCCTTGAGGGGTCAAACAGCTCGACAACGCCCTCACGAGGGAGAAAGCCATCGTTGTCGGTCCGGCCAAGGCCGGGCTGGGTTTTCACCCGCCGCTCACCACATGCGAATCCACGGCTGACGCATCGATGCTCCACCACCACTCAACCTCTGCCGACATGTGGGGCCCCTGCACCGGAACCCCCCGCCAGCCAGCCTTCGTGCGCTGAAGATCGCGCCACACCCACCGGCAGCTCCACCACGCACTGAGGTCGCCTCTTCCATCGCCGCCCGGGCTTCTCGCGCCAAGCCGGCCTCCTCCACCGGACGCGCCTCTCGCGCCAATCTGGCCTCCCTTCATCAGTCGCGCCTCTCGCGCCAAGCCGGCCTCCATCTCTGCCGCCGTGCCTCTCGCGTCGAGCCAGCTTCCGCTGCCATCGCCTACGCCTCTCTGCGCCAATCCAGTCTATGACCCCTTCTCCAAACGATGCTGCGCCGGCCCAATGCAGCCGTCTGCCACGCCCTCGACAAGCTGTCCGAGGCCGCCATGCCTCCTCCCACAACCGTCACGGTCACCACCACCGCAGCCGCTGCTGCCGAATGGCCAACCACCTTGCCGTCACCATCCTCAACTCGCACCCAACTCCTTCCCCGCCTCCATTGCCACATCCGCCGACGTCGCCGCCGCCTCCTCAGTCACGGCCACCGTCGTTGCTGCCGCTGTCACCAGCCACCGCCATCGCCAGCCAACGCCGCCGCCGCGACCGCCACCAGCTGCCCAGCGATGATGTGGAGCTCTCCCCGTGCCAGATCCGCCCACGGGGGGCCGGATCCGCCTCTGACGCGCCT